>JASDQU010099847.1:317665-337994 GCA_032191745.1 Picea mariana
CAAATTTAAAATTTAAAGGAGAAAGAATTTATCAAAAATTTAATTTTTGGTTATGTGAAAAACTTGTTAATTTAGAACTTAGACAAAAAGGGGAAAATTAAATGCAAAAGAAATGTGGAACCTAGAAGGGAATCTGGTCTAGAGAATTTTCCAAATTAGAACTCAACTAAGATTTAAGAAAGGCATCATTCATTAAAGGAAATTGAGGGAATAAAGGGACATCAAGGAGTGTTTTTAGGGACTTTAGGTGGGTGAGGGAAATTGGCAACTTAATTTAATTAATGAAATGATTTTTTGGTGAAACTAGAGGATTGGGTGACAAGTGTATGCCGGATATTATTTCCTAATAAAAATTTAATAAAAATAATTTAACTTGCATTTTGGTAAAGGGAAACTAAGAGAACTCTATAAAATAAATGGCAGAGGAGGGGAATGGATCACATATGATATGCATAAGGTTATGCTGCCAGATGTTTCCTGACTTGTTTTTCTTGTGGGAGTTGGGATACCCAGCTCAAATAGAGAGTGGTAGCTCAAACTTGCAAGGCCAATTGGGAGCTAGATTTCTCTGGTTTCTGTACGTGGCCCCTTTGCGACTTGGGGGGCTCAGGGGGAAGAAGAGTACCCCTAGCATTTGTTGGGAGGTGGACAGAGCGCAAGCGCAGGACAACCACTTCGGATTTTTTTCATTCAGTTATGGTACGCATGTGTAAAATTTTGCATTGGTATATTAGTTAAATATATTTGTATGTGGATTTAGATATTGATGAATATTGTAATGGATTCTGGAACAGTAGTTGGTAATTCCAATTGATATTGTTATGTTCAATGAAATACAATTTTTTAAGAAAAATATATGGTTATGATTACATGTATAACACTCGCTGTCATGGGTGGATTCTTGCTAGAACTACTTAATCCTCCTTGCAACCCTTCTACCCAAGATGTTTCAGTCCATAGACTCATCGATTTATTGACTTGTTTGACTAGATTTCTTTCGTTGCCTCAAACTCTCATCAATTGTTTTATTATGGAATTTTTCCTTGTCCTGGAGTATTCGTTGCTTAAATATTCCTTGGTCCCCATTATGAGTTTTTCCTTCCTGTCTGGTGAATTCGATGGTGGTTCTCTGCTTATTGGGCAAGTTATTTCTCCCTAATTTATATCTTCTCCCGGAATGATTTCTCCCAACCATGCCTTTTTTTTTACATATTTCTGTATAGGTAAGCGCCATGGCATTGCATTCTCCTCTTGCCTGGTAATTCTCCTTCATTGTCTTGCAAATGCTCTGGCCTTCCTTGACGTTTAATCCCAATCTTATTCTTGGTGTATGGAGTGAGAAGTGTTCCCTCTTGCATATCTTACTCCTCATGTTTAAATCATGATCATATTCGTTGCGTTTGAGTGAGATTTTCTCTCACACTTAGACCTCGCGCTGGTGCTCAACCCTGAGTCCCTTCGTTGTGTCCGACGTAAGAATTTCTCCCATGTTGGAGCTTCCTCTTGGAGGGTTTCCCTTCATATCAACTATGTGTGTATGTGTTTTATTTAACCTCAATGAGCGGATATCCTCTTTTTTTTTTCCTTTCCACAGCTGGAATTCTCTCTATGTTTTAACCTCAACAATTGACATGTATCTTAGCATTTATCACCTCATCCATTGATGGTTTTTGTATGCGTTTTCACCTCAACAAGTTGGAGTTTCTCTATGCGTTTACCAATGCAACCTCCTTGCGAGTGGCCTTTTTCTCTTCATTTTTCACCCAAATTTTCCTTGACTTTTCCCAAAAAGATTTTATTTTACCCTGCGTTTTCTTAGTGTTTTAACCATTGTTGTTCGTCTCTCTCTACAACAAACTTCATGGTGGAGGTCCCTAAATCTTCTTGGTTAAAAAGAAATTAATTTATCTTTGTCTTTCATTAATTTTGGCCATCTCGACAACCTTCTTCTTCCTCAGCATATTGACAACCTTTCCTCAACATATAGATAGTCTCTTCCTCGACGTGTCGATATCCCTTTCCTCGGCGAATAGACCATCTTTTACCTCTGCTGATAGAAATATTTTCCCTCTTCGATTTGACAGTTTTCTCCCAACGAAATTACCTCCCACCTTAGCAAAATCATAGCCACACTCCTTCTTTTATTAGGCATGTACCTCAGCGAATTTGGGGTGTTAATTCCTGACGTTTTTCCGTCTTAAGTTTAATGATTTTATTTTGAGTTTAATATTTTTTAAAAACACAGGATTTGGTTAATGAATGGTTGTTTCCTTGTATAGCGGGATTTCACCCTCAACTTTATATTCTTTTTGTAATTATTTAAGGACGATAAGTTTTCATTAATGCGTGTTGATTTAATATTATTATGATGGTCTATTATTGAATTTGTTGTTTATTGATTAATGATTCTATGTAAATTTTAATGAAGACCAGTTTAATAATGATTGTTGACTCAATAACGTTATAAAGGTGTATTATTGATTATGATTGTTTTATTGAGTAATGATGAGTGTGTGATAATTATTGAATGTGATTATTGTTCAACATTCATATCAACGATGAGGAATATGTATAATTATAACTACACGAGTAGGGGTGACATCATAATAGCACTAGTGATGAAGGGAGGTGTTAGACATTAGACTGGCACAATAATGGATAATGAATGGAGAATTTGGACTCATGGACATGTAGCCCTTGGTTTAAATCGATTGATTAAGTGTTATGTTTTCTTGCGCCATGATTTAAGGCAGTTATTACTGGTTGTGTTTAAACTTCTTGTGTGCAAGGAATTTATGATAGTGAATGATTGTTAGACCTTAGATATATTTACGCAGTAAATTAATTATTATACTCTTGCGCCTCAATTTAAGATGTTTTGAAATTAAGGTAGGTGATTAATTAAGTACTTCGATTACTGGCGCACCAATTATATGTGTTAAATGATTTGAGAGTTTGTCTTCCCGCGCTTATGGATTTTTATGATGGTTAGATCTTATGATTTTGCGCAAATAAAAGTAATGAATGTATTTACCCTGCATCGATGATTAGCTTGATTGATATTAGAGTTCTTTTGTTTATAGATTTCATATAATGATTGATAGTTAAATATTTTGACTTCTTGCGCAATGGATTTTATGTCATGTATGATGGTTTAGAATTTGTTTATGTTTACGCCTTAGTTTACTAATGTGTTTCTCACAATGTGGAGATATGATTTCCTTATGATTGGATCATTTGCGTGCAATGATCGATAAGTGAATATATTAATCTAGAAATGGATCATGTGCTTACCTTGATAATGATGTTGATTATTGTAATTTGATGAATGATTTAATCACGCACCTGGAAGTTAAGTAGATGTTTGTTTGCGCCTAAAAATTTAAATAAGTAGGTTATTGTGCCTCAGCTTATGTCGTTGCTAGATGGATTTAGTATTTAAGTCCTCTTGCACCATGGAATTGTATGTTACATGTGTTGGTTTATTAGAATGCTTTTGCACCTGGATGATCATTGATGATGTTTTTAGTTTAGTTAGCTTGGACTTGATTGTGTTGTGTGGGATGTAGACACCTCCTTGTTCCTTAGAATAGTCTCTAGCCCTGAGACCTTAAATTGTCAAAATCGATGGAAACCTCATCTTGAGCATTGATTATGTGTTCTAGAGGTCCTAACCTTGTAGAGTAGGATGGGTGGGTAGTCATTTTATATTCTTTATCTGATGAGTGTTGTCTTAATTTTCTCCAAGCTTGATGTGCTAATCTGTTATGCCTTTTATGTTTATGTGTTGCTATCCTTCGTTGACACATTGATTGCATTGTTATTTATTTCAGTGATGAGTAATGGGTTATGCTGTTACTTTGTGTCATTGTTCATTTATGATGATGGTTGATTATATGTCATTACTAAATTGTGTATGTGCCGGTTGCGACGTGATTTATTACGACGATGTGTCATGTGTAATTCATTCATTATGATGTCATCAAGTTGTGTTTCTACGATTTTATTGTTGACATTATTTTCCTAATGCTTTAAAAAAAAAAAATTCTATTGTACGTCGTTTTTGTGTCGTAACGGTCAGGGCCATTACATACGGTATCAAAGCGGGTTCGACCCACGACTTGGGATCATTACATCTTCCACTAAATAGACACTTGATTATAAATTGTCGCCAATTAAATTAATTTGTATTCGTGCAGGTAATCATGGTTAGAAGACATGGCAGAGGACGACAACATGGTGCTAGGGGAGGAGGCATGAGACCTCTAGTAGAATCCATGTCAAAGGGGTCTAAACCCCAAGGAGAAGAACAAGTCTTCGGCTAGGAATAGATAGTTGTGGGGGATGTGGTTGGGTTGATGAGGTCCTTCTAGCGGATGTTAGAGGCCCTGATTAGCCATCTAGATAGAGATTAGGCCAGGGCGTCGGTACTCCCTAAGGGTCCACCACACACCCAAACCATTACTAGTAACATTCACCAAGAACTCAAGAAGGTCAAATTTCCTGAGTTGTTAGGTGCCACGAATGGCATAGCCACCAGGGCATGGTTGGAGAATATGGCGATGTGATTTGAAATTCATGACTATAACTCCAACATGAAGGTCCACATGGCACTATGTTTGCTGAAGGGGAGCGCTTTACTATGGTAGAAAATGCTCCTTCCACAAATGAACATGGTCGTCGAAGACGTGTCATGGGAATTGTTCGAGGAATGGTTCAGGAAGAGGTATCTGTCAGAGGAATTCATTGAGCATCAGTTCAGTGAGTTCAATGCCTTGTGATAGGGTGGTCGTGTGGTGCCTGAGTACGAGAACCATTTCATGGAGCTTCTTCAGTATGCTCTACATCTGAACACCGAGAAGCTTAAGGTCAACAATTTTGTATTCGACCTTAATGTCAACATCTGTGCAAAAGAGAGGATTTTAATGCCTCAGATGTTGCATGATTTTGTCTAGAAGGCCCTCATAGCTGAGGAGGAAATCATCAGTGGGGATTAGAGAAGGACTCCAACAAGACCAACGGGACAGGTGACATATGATGCACAAAAGCATCATACACCAGCTAGAAATCCACCAGGGTATCGACGCACTCTGAGAGGATCCACATTCACGACACCACAATGATTGGAGCCTTAACAGTGGACTCCCTAAAGAGGACCACAATTCCAGAAGCAGTGTCGACCGCAACAACAACAGTTCAGGCATGTTCAGTAGAACAAACTAGGGTGACAGGCTTGTGGGCCATTAACTTCTACTTCGGTGACCAGGAGTATTGGACCGAAGACCGGATGTTGGACAAGTGGAGATCCACATTACAATCATGACTACCCAGTTAAGAGGGTGAGAGAATCCATATCGGCTGGACCCACTACCATTGGAGATTTGGGCAAGGCCCATCGGATTCATGCAACGATGAATAACTGCTAGGCAGAGAACCATTCTACTGTGCTTGAGACATAAGGTATCATTGTTGACCAGACCTTTAGTATTTTAATAGATCCAGGGGCTACAGATATTTTTATTTCTAGTGCAGCTCTAAAAAGAATTAAGGTAAAGGCAGTCGAATAAAACAAGTTTATAAGCTATGTAGAAATGGATTTGGGAGCCAAACAGAAGGTTGTAAGAAAGGTTACGGGTTATAGACTTAACCTGGGATATGTTTTCATGAAGGCCAACCTATACGTCACGATCTTAGGATATTATGATGTCGTGATCGGTATGGACTGGTTGGAATTGCATGAGGCGATACTCAACTATAAGACGAAGCGATTGAGTTTGGTCGATGGTGAGGGACAAAGACATGTGATTGTAGGAAGGAACCAGGGACTTTCCCTAAGTTTCATCTCTTCCCTACAACTTTGGAATAGCATGCACAAAATATGCAAGATATATGTGATCCTTGCGTTGAACGAAAAGGGCGTGGAGGAAGGAATATAAAACCTTCCAGTAGTACGAGAATTTGCAGACATCTTCCTAGAGGGGTCACCAGGGTTTCCGCAAGAGAGGGAATTGGAATTTACCATCAAACTAAAACCTGGGATTGAACCAATAGAAATAACACCCTATCAGATGTCAACCCCTAAGTTACAAGAGTTGAAAATGCAACTGAAGGAGTTGTTGGACTAAAGAATTATACGTCCAAGTGTGTCACTATGGGGTGTGCCTTTTATTTTCATACAAAAGATGGATGGGTCATGAACACTCTGCAAGGTCATGAAGACTTTGCATCGACTACTGTCAATTGAACAAGGCAATGATCAAGAACTAGTATCTATTGCCAAGGATAGATGATCTGTTTGATCAGATGAAGGGCACGATGATGTTTTAGAAGATTGAATTTAGATCAGGGTATGAACAGTTACACATTAAGGAGGAATACATTCCTAATACCGCTTTTAAGACAAAGTTTGGACATTACGAGTTTACCATTTTACCATTTGGAGTGACAAACGCCCCAGGGCTATTCATGAGCTTGATGAATGGGGTGTTTCATGAATGATTGGAAAAGTTATTTCAAGTATTCATGGATGACATTTCGATATATTCTCAAACGATAGAAGAAAATGATGAACATTTTCACTTGGTACTACAATGTCTACAAGAGAAAAAATTGTTTGGGAAACTGTCGAAATGCACTTTTTATCAATCAAAGATTCATTACATAGGGCATGTCATCTCCGGTGAAGGAATTGTTGTGGATCCAGCGAAGGTAGAGGTTATTATGTAATGTATTGTGTCGACGAATGTCACAGAAGTGCATAGCTTTATGGATTTAGTGGGATATTATCGATGGTTCATCAAGGGTTTTTCGAAGATAGAAAATCCGATTATGGAATTGCATAAGAAAAACAAGAAGTTTGTATGGACTGAGAAATGCGTGGAACCATTTTGACGAATCAAGGAGATGTTGACGAAAACACCAATACTAAAAGCCCCTGGCATGGATGAGGAATTATTGGTATGCACTAATGCATCCAAATAAGGCTTAGGCGGATCCTTGATGCAAGACGGTTGAGTGATCGCTTACATGTCGAGAATGTTAAGAAATCATGAGGATAACTATGTGATGCATGAATTGGATTTATTATCCATTAAGTATGCCTTGAGTGTGTGGATAAACTACCTGATTGGACAGAAATTCGAACTAAAAATGAACCATTGTGGTTTACAACACATTTTTATGCAAAGCGACTTGAACACCCGATAAAGGCATTGGTCAGAACTGCTTAGCGAGTACGAATTCAGGATTACCTACATAAAAGGAACAATGAATATAGTGGTTGATGAATTGATTCAAAGACCATGCATATTTTTAGTGATACCTCTTTAGACAAAACTACGTGAAAATATTATAACCTTACAACGCGACGATGACTGGTATAAGAAGGTTACGAAATTTATCGGAAAAAGCACCATGTTGGTACCAAAATTTGAGGGATTTACTATGGACAATGTTGGATTAATGATATATAATAATCGAATTTACATACCACCCAATGATGAGTTGAGAATTTTGATCTTAAACGAAGCTTATACAGTAGTGTACATGGCTCATCGAGGAGTCACGAAGATGAGGGGAGACCTTAAACCCTTATTCTTCTGGAAAGGAATGAAGGCAGACATAGTCAACTATGTGTAGAATTTCAGCAAGTGAAGGAAGAACATAGACATCCAGTAGGATTAATACAACCAGACGCTATTCCAGAATCGAAATGGGAGGTCATTTCGATGGACTTCATTGTTGGATTGTTGCTGACGGAAAGGGGGCATGACTCGATTTTCATGATAGTTGACACTCTGATGAAGAGTGCTCATTTTATCCCTGTGCTTACAACGTATTAGGCACCTGACATAGCTAGATTTTTCATCAATGATATTGTGAGGTTGCATGGTTCTCCTAAGAGGATCATATCTGATCAAGGATTGGTGTTTACATGACGATTATGGACTAGTTTCCAAGAGGCCTTAGGAACCCAACTTAACTTTAGTACCACATATCACAAGGATACAGAAAAGAAGACATAAATAATGAACCAAATCTTGGAGGACATGTTGCCCATGTATGTGATTGACCAACATAAGCATTGGGAAGAGTTCTTTGCACTGGTCAAATTTGCATACAACAATAGTTATCAAAGCACCATTAATATGGCACCATTCGAGTTTCTTTATGGGAAACCATGTCGGATGCCTTTGAGTTGGGATCGAATTGAGGATAGGTTCCTGGTAGGACCAGAAGCAATCCAAGAAATGGAAGAGAAAATGAAAATGATAAGACAAAGGATCAAGGAAGAGAAAGATCGATAGAAGAGTTATGTCAATGTGCATTGCACTGACTACAATTATGAAGTTAGCGATCGAGTTTTCTTTTGGGTGAAATCGCACAAGAGTTCGATCAAGTTTGGAAAGGGGGATAAACTCTCTCCTAGGTTCATGGGACCTTTCGAGGTTATGGAAAGGAAGGGGATTGTGGCCTATCGACTAGCCTTGCCTGATTCTTTGAGGTGTACGCACGATGTTTTTCATGTATCTATCTTGAGACATTATGCTAGTGATCCTACACATGTGATTGACATGAGTTCTTTGCAGGTATTGGACAAGGATGTGATCACTGTGGAGCCAATCCGCATTCTGGACCATCGCATT
Organism: Picea mariana; assembly: GCA_032191745.1. Classification (NCBI taxonomy): domain Eukaryota; kingdom Viridiplantae; phylum Streptophyta; class Pinopsida; order Pinales; family Pinaceae; genus Picea; species Picea mariana. Next base: position 326,311 of record JASDQU010099847.1, read on the forward strand.
CGACATCTAGGGCATCCAACATTCGATCAGGTCAAGGTCCATTGGGACAATTATAGTCCACACTCGGCTACCTGGGAGGACACATATGATATGCATCAATTGTTTCCATTTTTGTTTGATAGCTAGACATTTAGATATTATGAGATGCTTTATTTTTTCACTTTTATACTGTGAAACTTTGGGACGAAGTTTAAAACAAGAGGGGGTGTATGTAACATACTGCTATTTCCTGCACCTGATGTGACTTATTCTTTTAGGACAATTGAATGCAAGTATCTGGTTCATTCTATGATTAACTGATTCGCTTATGGATTATGATGATGAGACTGTGGATTATGATGTTATGTTGTGTTATTTATGTATAGACAGGTGCTATTGACTGGTTTCTCTTGAGTGTGCAGGATTCTTGATAGATTCGAGATGTCGATGGCATCGGTGGACCTCCTTGGAATCCAAATCAAGTCAAGGAGTGGCTTGTATATGGCTTGGGTATTTCTCTTTATGCATATGTGACATGTGTTCGGGTATATCATGATGATGTTTATGGATAGATGACATGTTTCATTGATGGATGCAATATGATGATTTCTTTCTAATAAGACTCAATTAAGAGTAAATGGGCCATGTGAAAAAACCATATATATTGAGGGAGAGGTGTGGCAGTAGCCCTGCCACAACCTACTAGCACTCTTTCAATTGCGCAAACTATAGGTTAACAATTACCTAGTTCGAGAGATCCACGATGCTGTGAGGGAAGACTGAGATAGTCGCTCATGAATATTCTAAGGGGTGCGCAATAAGGCAAGGTCCTTATTCCTTAGAGGCCCTTAGTCTACCACAAGGTTTCCTGACGAAGTATTGACTCCAAGGGTTGGACGTCTACCAAAATCAGTCAAAAGGTGAGTGACACCCTTGGAGCACGTAGTGCGTATTGAAGTGCACGTAGCATAAATGAAACATGAATGAAGGAGAGTGGCACCCTTGGAGAACATAGTGCATCTTGAAGGGAACGTCGCAGTTTGTAAACACATGATTCAATGAACCTAGGTACCTAGAAAATGATATCTTACTTTGACTTAGTCAGCCTTAAAATATTTATGTATGAGTAAAGTTTATAATTATTATTTTTCCCTTAAAAAAATATTTTCTAAGCCTAGTTGAATTTAAGGCCTAGGTCTAAGTAGGATTTGAGGACTAAAGTTTAATTAATCAATTAATAAAGGGGGGGGGGTGAAGAAAAATCAAATTTAAAATTTAGAGAAATAATTTATCAAAAATTTAATTGTTGGTTATGTGCAAAACTTGCTAATTTAGAACTTAGACAAAAAGGGGAAAATTAAATGCACAAGGAATGTGGAACATAGAAGGGAATCTGGTCTAGAGAACTTTCCAAATTAGAACTCAACTAAGTTTTAAGAAAGGCATCAGTCATTAAAGGAAATTGAGGGAATAAAGCGACAACAAGGAGAATTTTTAGGAATTCTTTTAGGTGGGTGAGGGAAATTGACAATTTAATTTAATTAATGAAATGAATCTATGGTGCAACTAGGGGATTGGGTGAAAAGTTTACGACGAAGATTATTTCCTAATAAAAATTTAATAAAAATAATTTAACGTGAATTTTGGAAAAGGGACACTAAGAGAACTCTATAAAAGAATTGACAGAGGAGGGGAATGGATCATGTTTGGTATGCGTAAGGTTATGCTGCCAGATTTTTCTTGATTGATTTTTCTTGTGGGAGTTGGAATATCCATATCAAATAGAGAGTGGAAGATTGACCTTGAGAGGCAAGATGTGAGCTAGCTTTCTCTGGTTTGTGTGCATGGCGCCTTTGTGGGTCGGGGGGCTCAGGGGGAAGAAGAGTACCCCTAGCGTTGGCTAGGAGGTAGAAATAAGGTCTCAGTGGTTAGCAAGTAGGATATGGACGGAGCGCAAATGCAGGACAACCACTTCAGATTCTTCGCCTTTGGTTAGGGTACACATGTGTAAAATTTTTCATTGGTATATTAGTTAGAATATTTGTATGTGGATTTAGATATTGATGAATATTGCAATGGATTCTGGAACAATAGTTTTGTCAATATTGCAATACAAATTTGCATTGATGGCATTGGCACTGATGTAATCACACCATCCACAAGATTACAGTGTAGAAGAGTGTGAGTGTAATCAAGCAATAGACTTGGAAAAAAAAGAAGACAGAGTAGAGATCATGATGGCAGCATGACTGTGATGAACAAGAAGAGACTAACACTATGTACATATATTATTGAAACAGAGTGTACAGAGCTTCATCTATGGAATCAAGTAGAAGAAGAAGATACTAAAACTGTAGAACTTCAAAAAGAAAGGTTTCAAGAGGAAGAAGCTAATTTTTTTGGAGCATGTGAAGAAGATGTTGAAGCTACTTCAGAGGAGGAAGATTTTGTTCCTAAATTATAGTTTATGTGGAGAAAAAACACAAAATGGAGTCTTGGTATTTGACATTTATCTTCCACCAGACTATCCACAAGTCCCACCTATGGTAACCTTTCTTACAACAAGATGTGGATCGGTGGTCTTTAATTCAAATCTATATACCAATGGAAAGGTCTCCTTAATTTTGCTTGGAATATGGAGTGGTCTAGGCTATCAACCCGGAAATTCAACTCTTCTGCGAGTTCTTGTATCGATTCAGAGCTTGATCAGATGTAAAGGAATTGACGACAGTTTCTGTGTTGGGAGGCATGATTCAGGAATAAGTAACTACAAAGAAGATGCACAATTAAATTCTTGAATAGATTGGAAGGTTAAACAGTAAGGCAATAGTTGATTTAGTTGAAGATAAGAAATGGATGGAACAAGGCTCTCATAAGTTTCCATTTAGACATCTTATTTCTCTAGAGAAATACCCACCTCCAACTTAGTTGCTATACTTGCAGCCACTTCCAGTGCCTGCGTTAAGAAATCCTTCATACAAAGCACTATATCGATAGTTTAGACACTTCAATCCTATTCAAACTCATGTATTTATAGTCCTCTATAACTCAGATGAAAATGTTTTAGTGGCAACACCTACTGGAAGTGGGAAGACTATTTGTGTTGAATTTGATTTACTACGATTCAATAAAAAAGGAACAGAAAACGTATTGCAATGTGTCTATATTGCTCCTATAGAATCTCTTTCCAAAGAGAGATATCGGGATTGGGAAAAAAAATTTGGAAAAGGATTGGAACTGAAAGTAGTTGAACTGACTAGTGAATCTGCAATTGATTTGAAGCTCCTTGAAAAGGGTTAGATAATAATAAGCATACCAGAGAAATGGGATGCCTTGTATTGGAGATGGAAGCAATGCAAACTGGTTCAACAATTCATACTTTTCATTGTAGATGAACTTCATTTATTTGGTGGAGAGGGTGGTTCAATCCTCGAGGTAACTGTATCCAGAATGAGATATATTTCAAGCCAACTTGAAAATCGTATCCTCATTTTGGATTTTGACGTGAAAGTTACTCTAGAGGCTCGTGAGATTGTAGATGAAGACTGAGCAATCGATCGATACAGAGTATTGTGTAGAGACTTAACAACCATCCAATAAAGATATTGATAGTGCTGATTAAAGTTCCCCTTGAGGATTAGTCCCACATTCATAATGCGAAAAAGGTTGTATGTGTTTATATAGCCAGCACTCTACATAGCTTATCGACGCGTATTGCAAGCATATGGTGGGGGCTCTAGGTTCTTGGAATTCTCAAGAAGATCACCAGCTTGGATCCTGGGACGACCTGTCAGGCTCCCTACCTTTTGGTCAAAGTGACTAAGACATTCGAAAAATATTTTTTTTTATACACTACTAACGCAATGGTCATATGAGTGACCACGGGCTTAGAAGAGTCTATTACGTTAGTTGGAAATGAAAATTCCAATTCTGTCAGAGTTTTTGGCTCCAAATGCCAAGTCTGGAAGGTCACCAAATGCATGCTACAATGTTAATAAACTTTCAAAAATGGAAAAGCGTTATTACTGTCAGAGTTTTGGCATAACTTCCATTTGTGGTGGTTCACCAAAAAAAAAGTAAAACCCTGCACAACACCACAGATTTAAACTTTCACGATTTTGGTAAAATCACAAGTTCACGGTGAACGTGTATCATATGAAGATATTGCAAGAGCTATTAAATCTCCATCATGACTGTCAAAAGGTTCACATGCTGCCATTTTCATATGTCCACTAAAGTTAATAAAACCCTGCAAAAATTCAAAGACAATGACCTGTTAAAAAAACAGTTAAATGATTCTTTGTTAATCATTCATACATTAAAAAAAAGGATGAAACAAAATCGAATAGGAATAATGCCAATATTATGTTAATTGACTAATAACTAAAGTTTTAATATAAAATATCAAGGATCATGGGAAAAGTGGATCACAAGTAAAATATGATGGCTTTTTTTGTGAATTCTTTGAAGATCAAGAAAACTGAAGATAAATATGAAGATGGTGATGCCTACTGAATGGATTCTGATGTTGAATAAAACAATGAAACTGGTGCTGATGCTGATGAAGGGAATGGTCAAAAGGAGGATCATCCTACATCCTGGAGAGAACATAGACACAATGGATTAATAACTATGTTATTAATAATTAAAGGTTATTAGCCTAAAAATGAAGAGGCATGTTAGTTATGAAAACTTATGTATCTATAGAACATACATATTGTTTGGTGAAAAGGTGTGATGATAGACCTATATTTCTATCACTGAAATTCTGTCTGCAACATTTCATGCAAATGGTTACATGAATAAAACATCTCCAAACACCTACTAGTTCATGACGCAAACGCGCCACCCAGGGCACGTTCGCTCCCTCAGGACCTTCTCTTCCTTTGGCCCAAAGAGCTGAAATGCTCTTCAAAACCCTTATCGGGACTTTCCAACACCCACAAGACTCTCCTTATGATCTCCCTTATCTTATCGGGAAATCGGACTTCGCAAGATCACGAGTCCTCAAACACAGGATCGGGTCTCACAAATCCCCGAATCTCGATGAATATTCACCCATGGTTTCCTTGATCTTATCGGGAATTTCCCCGTCAGGAAATCGACACTTGCGCTATCGTGATCCACTGTCCTCACAGATCCCCGACTCCCGATGGCTCAGTCAACGCTGACCTTCTCCCACCTTATCGGGACTTCTGCTCTATCGCAGCCTTGCACTATCGTGACTTCGCTACTCACGACACCAAGTCCTCGAGCTTCCAACTCCCGAAACCCGAGGTGTCGAAACGCTGATACTCTCCTGTCGCGCTTTCGCAACCTCGCGTCCTCGTGACTTGAAACTCCCAAGATTTGGGCTTTCACCCTGCGAACTCTCGAGTTTGTGAGATCTCCAGATCTCTGCCACTCGTCTTCCACTCGCTCTTGTGGTCCCACATGCTACCCTGTGGTTATCAGGATATCGCTTCTCGCAATATCGCACTTCTTGATGAAATCCCTTGCAGCTCCAACTCACGAACCCCCGATATGCCGATGCCACTTGTCGTTGACTCCCCGCGAGGGTTGACCTTCTGACACCTGTCCTCCACTACGTCCTTAACCCCATAGGGAAATCACGTATCGGGATATCGCGATTCCTGTTGTCAAGTGCACGGGACTTTCAATTCCCCGATCCTCGACTCCTCAGGATCTCCTGCCACGTGTCCCTGCTGATGGACGGTTCTCATCCTGTCGAGAAATCGTGGATCGCAATTCCTACATACGAGAGTTTCTTGTCTCCGGAAACCTCGATTCTTCGATTCACGACTCTTCGGGATCTCTTGCCACGTGTCCCTGCTGATGGATGGTTCTGAGCACCCATCGATATATCGTGCATTGCGATTCCCTGATGCAATGATTCTACACTCTTGAAATCGCCAATGGGTAAAATCCCGATGCCTCACTAGAATGCTGACGCGTGTCCTGCCGAAATCAACGGATAGGATCCTTTCTCAGGATTTCTTGACTTACAAGGTCTCGATTCTCTTGACCTTCAAAACCCCGATGGCTCGGATATCCCGATGACTCTTCCGGGACTCCTCCTCTGTTAACTAGGGCTTAAACCCCACGCAACTTCTCGAGATCTAACGGTTGACAGGATTTCACAAATTTCCTCTACGAACCTTGACCGTCGATTTCTCCTCCTTGAATATTTCTTCAGAATGGCTAAGTGTTCCTTCTCAAAACTTGTTGTCCAACGCCTGCGCTTACAACTCTTGCTTGAACCTTCTACGGCACGAATCTCCTGTGCTCTCCTTTAATGATATCATGAAGGTGTTATACCTCTTGGGATTTTCCACTCTGATTCTTTCATAGGAACTTGCACGCACTCCTTGCACTCAACATTCAACAACTTTCCAAGTGTTTAATCCTTCCGACTCTGCGCACTCCTGCAGCAGCAGTCTTCAATTTCCTTTTCTCAGATTTACAACTGAGATGTATTCTTCAGCCTGAGCACTCCTTGCATGGCTTCAACAACCCAAATCCACTTCTGAGTGAATAAGAACAAGAGTTAGACTACCTGAGCCTTCATCAACGCACTCCTTGCGAATGGTTTCGACTGCACACCTTGCAGGAATCTTCTGGCTCAGATAGAGAAACAATTGAACCTCACTCTCTCTCCCTTTCAGACTTCAGTTCAAAACATGAAATCACATGCACAGAATATACAAAGAAAATGCATAACAAGAAGCAAACAATCCTGAGCATAACATCAATACACAGAGAAAAGACCACAAACCATGAGCTTGAATCAAAGCTTCCTTCTATTAATTCAAATGCCTGTACATGGGTGTTCTTCATACAATATTCTCTGCTTTCTCTTCTATTCTCCTGAATGCTTCCTCTATTATTCACTACTATCTTACAATGGTACAATGAGGGTGTCTATATCTGTTTTCCCTCTCAGACTCTAAACTATCAAATCTAGAATTAAAAATCCTATCTACCAGCATTAACTAGATTAAATGCCTCCTATCTACTAAGGACGAGAGCTTAAAGGCTCAAGGTCCAATACAATATACAAATGCGCCTTCATAAATGGTTCATTAAATACTTGCGCAACAATCCCAAAGTATTTCAAAAATGTGGGTTGGTTTGTCCAGCTGATCTCCGCTTGATGTGCTGGCTTGCTTGATGAGTCGATGATGCTCCTGCATCATACTCCTCGGCTTGAAAACTTTCATGGGCTCCTATCCATGAGCTCCTGCATGGTCTGTCCATGCTTTTGAATCTTTGCTTCGCTTTCCTAGCTGGCATCTTCCACTAGGTGGTTCTTCCATTTGACCAGATACTCGAAGTATTGCTTTCGCCTGGTCTTTTTACTCACTCACTTGTCGAGTATACGCTCCATCTGTGGCTTCTCTGCAATCAGCATCTACTTCTACCACTGGACCTCTTGTTGTTCATTACTTCCAACTCCTACTTCCTCAGCATTATATGGATATAATTCTGAGACATTGAATGTCGGAGATATTTCGATCTCACCTGGCAACTCAATTTCATAAGCGTTTTCTCCTAATTTCTTTAGGATTCTGCATGGCACGATTTTCTTCATTTTTAGCTTGTTGTATGTTCCTCTCAGGAACCTTTCCTTCCTCAGATGTGCCAGAACTAGATCACCAACTTTGAACTGAAGTTGTCTCCGATGCTGATCTGCTCTGCGCTTATATTTCTGGTTTGATTCCAGCAATCGCTCCTTCACCCTGCTGTGAAGTTCTTTCATCACCTCTGCGAATTCTTCAGTGCTTGCACTCTTAGTTATTATCTGCTCTGAATCCCTTAGTTCAGAAACTCCTCTTGGCTTCCTGCTGTATACAATCTCAAATGGACTTTTTCCTGTGCTTCTGTTCACTGAGTCGTTGTACGCAAACTTTGCCTGTGGCAACACATTGTCCCAACTATTGTGGTTCTCTATCACCAAGCTTCTTAATAAGTCTCCCAAACTTCTATTTACCACCTCTGTTTGCCCATCTGTCTGAGGATGATAAGCAGAACTAAACATCAAGTTAGTTCCCATCTTCTTCCAGAGTGTCCTCCAGAAATGTCCAATGAACTTCGTATCCCTGTCCGATACTATACTTCTGGGTAACCCGTGAAGTCTAACGACCTCCTTGAAAAACAAATTTGCGATATGAGTTGCCTCGCTGGTCTTCTGACATGAGATAAAATGTGCCATTTTGGAAAACCTGTCAACAACCACAAAGATCGAATCATGTCCTCTTTGTGTCTTAGGCAATCCCAATATGAAATCCATGCTGATTTCATCCCATGGCCTCTCGGGTATGGGTAATGGTTGATAGAATCCCTCATCCTGCTTCCTGCCCTTTGAATGCTAGAAAATTCTACATCTGTCAACAAACCTCTTGACTTCCGACCGCATCCCTGGCCAAAAGTATGCTTCGCTTAGCTTTGAAAATGTCTTTTCGTGGCCAAAATGCCCTGCTAATCCACCACTGTGCTTCTCCTTTAACAGATTCTCCCCCATGGAGCAATTCAGAATGCACAGTTGATTTCCTCTGAACAACAATCCTTCCTGGATCATATAATCTGTCCATGGGCTTTTGTCTCTGAGAACTGAATTCTCAGTTGCTTCATATGCCTCTGCAAAATCTGAATCTCTTGTGTACATGTCCCTAAGATTTTCAAAACCCAATGTTTTGACTCGGAACTCCTGCAGCAACAAACATTTCCTGCTCAAAGCATCAGCCACTTTGTTAGCAGTACCTGAAATGTGTTTAATTACAAATGTAAAATTCTACATATACTCTACCCATTTAGCATGTTTCTGATTCAAATTCTCCTATTGAGTCACAAACTGCAATGCATGATTATCACTATACAAAACAAATTCTTCCGGAGTCAAGTAATGTCTCCACTTCTTCAACGCCTATATGATAGCATAAAATTATTTGTCATACGTGGAGTACTTTAATTTTTCCTCATCCAACTTCTCGCTGAAATATGCAATTGGTCTGTCCTCCTGGCTCAAGACCGCTCCGATGGCAAAGCCACTTGCATCACATTTCACCTAGAACACTTTCGTAAAATCTGGCAACACCAAAACCGGCTGTTCCGTGATATTTTGCTTCAACAAGTTGAAACTCTTCTCTGCCTCTTCAATCCAATGAAACGATTTATGTCTTTTCTTGACTGTGTCCATCATTTCTGCGCTAATTCCATTGAAATTTCTGATGAATTTTCGGTAGAAACTAGCCAATCCATGAAAACTTCTCACCTCGAAAATATTTCTTGGTGATGGCCAATTTTTAATTACCTCCACTTTAATTGGATCCATCTTTAATTCATTCGCCGATATGAAAAATTCCAAGTAAATGAGTTCTGTCTTCATAAATGAAGATTTCCTCATGTTGATCAACAACTTCTCCTGCTGGAGCTTCTTCATTACCGCAGCTAAATGATTCAGATGTTCTTCTTTTGTTTTACTGAAAATCAATATGTCATCCAGATAAACAATGACAAACTTCCTGATGAATTCCTTCAGCACTTCATTCATTAACCTCATGGAGGTACTCGGTGCATTCATCAAGCCAAATGGCATGACTAGCCATTCATACAACCCTTCGTTGGTTTTGAAGGCTGTCTTCCATTCATTGCCTTCCCTCATGCGAATCTGATGGTATCCGCTTTTCAAATCAACCTTTGAAAAAAATTTGGCTCCACTTAAACAGTCCATCAAGTCATCCATCCGTGGCAATGGAAACCTGTACCTGATGGTTATCTTGTTAATGGCTCTGGAATCGGTGCACATTATCTAACCTCCATCTTTCTTTGGACTCAATACCGTTGGGACGACACACAGGCTTAAACTTTCTCTGATCAGTCCTTTATCCAATAGTTCCTGCACCTGCCTTTTGACTTCTTCATTTTCGTGCGGCGTCAACCTGTACGCAGCTTTGTTTGGCAAACTAGCTCCTGGTATGAGGTCTATATGATGACTCACACTCCTCATCGACAGCAACGAATGAGGTAATTTGTCTACCACAATGTCAATGAACTCTTCCAGCAGTTCCTGAATTTCTTCTGGCAAATCATCCACTCTTGTGCTGGTCAAAACAATTTTTGGTTTCCCGACCACAAAGAATTGTGGATGTTCCTTCTTCTTTACTGCCACCAGAAGTTCCTTCCCACTCATGAGAAGTATAGTATTTCTCGGTTCTGGTTTTACTTCTTTATCTTTAATTGGAAGTAGCATATGTGTTCTTCCATTCTTCTCCAAAGTATACATATTCATCTTCCCATCATGAATTACATTCCTGTCATATTGCCATGGTTTGCCCAACAATAAATGACATACATCCATAGGAATAACATCACATAGTATTTTATCATTATATCCTCCTATCTTGATGTCAACTAAGCAATGTTTAGTGACATTTACCTGATGCCCCTTATGTAGCCATGAAACTTTGTATGGACTCAGGTGATCAGTTGTCTCCAAATCCAGTTTCTCCACCATCTCGGTTGAAATGAGATTATCTGTGCTACCGCTGTCCACGATAACCTTGCATTTCCTATATTTAGTCTTGCATGTGGTTCTGAAAAGTCTGTTTCTTTGAGCTGTGTCCTCCACCTCCTTCTTGGGTGTTAAGAGAACCTTATGCACCATCAATGACCTTCCGTCTTCTGTGTCTTCTGCTTCAGCATCTCTCTTCTGTGCGTCGGCGATGTGAGCTTCTCCTCCATCCTTCTTCCTATCTGGACAGTAAACTGCCTTGTGTCCATTCTTTCCACATGTGAAGCATGTGATGACTCAACCTCTACCTCTTCCTCTACCTTTGGTATGAGGAAATGTGTTATTATCAGCGTATCCTCCGCCCTATTCCGTATGCTGCCTTCGTTGTTCAGCGTGCTGTCCTTGATGCGAACTTCCACCTCTTTCTGTTGTAATCTGAGGCTTTTTCCAGTCGTCCTTGGATTTCTGGAACCTATCTTGGGCAACTGACTTACCTTTTGGCTGGCTCCTACCTCGGCCTCGCTGTCCTGGCTTAGCTTCAGCTTTCAACCCCATTTGATACGCATCCTCCACTGTTCTGATAGTTGTCATATTCATCTCGTCCTGGATATCGTATCTCAAGCCATTCATATACCTGGCAACTTTTTCATCGTCACTCTCTCGATGACCTACTCTAATATTTAGCTTGTAGAATTCCTCAGTATACTCCTTCACTGTCATCAACTTCTGTCTCAGGTTCTGCATTCTCTTGAACAGTGTGATTTGATAATCCCTTGGGATGAAATTTGCCTTCATCTTCACAATCATTCGATCCCAGCTTTTAATCCTTTGCTTGCCTTTGGAACGTATATCTGCTTGAAGCTCGTCCCACCATAATGCTGCGTGTCCCTTCAATTTTGTGACAGCATGCCTAACCTTCTTATCCTCTTTGATATCCTCATAATTGAAGTAGGTGTTGTTCCTGAGTCTGTACTAAGGCTTAAAGTACAGTGTCAAGGCATCCAAAATTGTGATAATGGTAGATACAGAGATTTACTTAACTTTGGTATGGAGATGCTAGTGAAGATTCCTATGTTCTTGTCGTCTGACTTCTAACTGTTCCTGGGTTGCAATATCTTGCTCAATGGCTGCCCATGAACGCTCTAATTCTTCTCGGGTATTAGCAGTTCTAAGGGTTGTGCTGAAAAGATTTAAC
>JASDQU010099847.1:340141-364575 GCA_032191745.1 Picea mariana
AACCATCTTAGTGCATTTCCTTTTAGTGTTGCTGGAAATAGCTTTAATTTTTGAGCATTGGAAATGTAATCATAACTTCTGCATAATATATCAAACTCAAAAAGGAATTCATCAGGATCTTCTGAAGACAAACCATGAAAATTAGGTAGTGCTGAGAGTGGAATGTTCTTCATGGAGGCTACCCCTCTAGGAAGATCACCAATAGGAAATCATAATGTAGAGAAAGAATTTTCATCATTTACCTCTCCTTCAGGACCTGCCTGTTCTTCGTGATGAAATTCTTCATTGTACTCATCCATGTTTTCTTCTGTCTTCTCCCCTACTGTGCTTGCTCTATCCTCAATGTTTCTTGCTGGCTTCTAGACTGTCTCAGGACTCCAAACTTCTTTCCCTGTTTCAAAGTTTGCTTGAAATGAAGACTGGGACTTTTGTTTCCGAAGGTTTGGTCGTTGAGCAGCAGATTCAGAATTTGATATAATCTCGTCAATGTAAGTCTTTCTTCCTCCTTTTCATTTTCCCTTGCCACCTGTAGGGTCAGTATCTTTGGGGTATCCGTGTCCTTTCATGCAATCTTTGTATCTGAAAAATCATAAGTGCTTTTGAAATCTAAAATTACCTTCCCCGGTAACAACGCCAAAATGTTGGTCACTATAATTGCTTAATTAATTTAAACAATCAAGTGCTACATAAATTGTCAACCCAGGGAAGTCTGTTATTTCAAAGGTAACCACGCACTATATATGCTCAATTCCGAAAGCAACCTAGAGTTGTAGTAAAGGAAACTACATTAATCACACTTTCCTTGAATGAACTGAAGTTCTAACTTGAATCACAGAAAAGCAACCTACTTATTACAGAGCTTAAATAGATGATTAATCTAAAGAATCCTAGATTACATTAAAATAGCAACTGCAATAGGAAAGAACAACTATTCTGTAACCAGAGAACAGGACCCTATTCTCAAGAAGGAACTTCAGTACTTTGTTTCCGATTAACACACTTTCATGAACTCATTAATGCATTGAAGGATAACTATTCCAACAGAGAGCAGGACCCTAATTCCTTCCTTTAAGTAGGAACCTTTAGCACCATTCTCTGATTAGCACACTCATGAAAAAAAATGAAAGATGACTACTTCTAACAGAGAACAGGACTCCTAATTCCTTCCCTTAAGCAGGAACCTTTAGTACCAGTCTCTGATTACCACACTCATGAAAATAAATGAAAGATGACTACTTCTAACAAGGGACAGGACTCCTAATTCCTTCCCTCAACTAGGAACCTTTAGTACCAGTCTCTGATTACCACACTCATGAAAATAAATGAAAGCTGACTACTTCTAACAAAGAATAGGACTCCTAATTCCTTCCCTTAAGCAGGAACCTTTAGTACCAGTGTCTGATTACCACACTCATGAAAATAAATGAAAGCTGACTACTTCTAACAGAGAACAAGACTCCTAATTCCTTCCCTTAAGTAGGAACCTTTAGTACCAGTCTCTGATTACCACACTCATGAAAATAAATGAAAGCTGACTACTTCTAACAGAGAACATGACTCTTAATTCCTTCCCTTAAGCAGAAACCTTTAGTACCAGTCTCTGATTACCAAGCTTCCTCAAATTCATCACATAGGATTGCCAAATAAAACGATTAACAACTACCCAAACGTAAGCCACATAATCGATTAGTAAGACAAAATTCAGTAGTGTTTCAGCAAAGCAGAATTCATTAAAGTAGTGTTTCAGCAAAACAGAAATAAATCAAGGCATCAACAGAATTCACACTAACACACTATAAAGCTAATGGGTGAATCTTGTGAAGAAGGTGGGCCCTCCCTTCTCACAAGATTCCCCTAAGACGAGGAGGCTAGAGAAAGATGCTCAAAACAGTCTTTTATTCATCTATCAATGTATCATATTACAATCTGAAAATGAAGTACGTCCTTCTCTGTGAAACTTTCTTAGTACCAAAAACTGGATCCCTTCGAATGGTGATTTCCTCTTATTTAAAGAGGAGAATCCCTTCGGTACAATTGATCAACAAATTACAGGTGTATATCTGGGTTCTATTCTTAGTCGGATCAACTTTCTAAACTGGAATAGGGTCTCCTAGTCTCCCGCAACAGAATGCTATTACAAGTGTTGAGTGAGGTGTTGCTGTTTACGGTTGGAGTAACAGCTCTTTCTTGATTCTATTGTGTTGTTTCGGCATTGCAAATCACGGGCTGTTTCAGCCACATGATTTGCGTTCTAACTATTTCAGCACTCAGGTAGCAACGATGGTTGGTGCTTGGCTCACGGTGCAACTATTGTAGTCAATCTGTGTGAGTTGTTGTTGACCGTGGACTGTGTAATGACTTCCTCTGTTTTTCAGCGTCGACGACCATGGACTATGTAGCATCTTCTGTTTTTCAGCATCGTCGGCCATGAACTGTGTAATAGCTGTGTTTCATCATCGTTGACCATGGACTATGTAACAGCTTCTGTGTTTCAGTGTCATCGACCATGGACTGTGTAACAACTTCTGTGAGTTGTTGTTTCAACAACAGGCCTCAAATGCTAATCTACAGTTTGAACTGTTTCAACACTTATACATTTCTAATCAATGGTTAAGTATGAGAGTGATGTAAAAATATATGAAAAACAAATTAAACATATAGTAATGAGAAGAGACGTTGTATACCTTGGAAAGATAAGATAAAGGGTTAATATGAGTTTAAATATGAGTGATCAAGAGTGTAATAGTGGCAAAAAGTATGGGCAAAAAGGTACATTGTGTGGTCCTAACAAAATCATGAGGAGAAAATCACCCTCGCAGTTTTCCTCGCAGTCCAAAAACTACGCCATTATATATTTCTTCATACTACCAAAGTCCTGGCAAATTCTAACCCCATGCAGTAATTTCTTAGTCGAAGACAAATTAATGGAAATTTTTCCCAATGGATCATCATACTTCAAGAATACAACCTAGAGTTTTCCAATCCCAAAAGCAAGAAAACACTTGTTCTCGCCAAACTCATCACATTGTTTCCCTCATACACTACAAGTTCACCCATCAACATAGATTTTCCCAATGAACACCTCTTCTACATCCCCTTGGATGACCCCTGGTATGGAGACCTTCTCATCTACCTTCGGGCACATAAGTTTGTGTCTCATCTCTCTTGAGATGATTTTTGACGCCTTCTCCATCAAGCCCCATGGTACCTCCTCATCGGTGACGTTTTGTATCGACACGGGGTCAACACCATACTACATCGACGAAGAAGACATAGTCTTGAACGATTTCCATAGAGGCGCCTGCGGTGGCCACCTCTCAGGTATGTCCACCACCCAAACAATCATTCAATTTGGATACGTCTAGCCCACATTGTTTCATGATTGCATCCACATGATCAAGTGTTGTGACAAATGGCATCTTTATGCAAACAAAGCACTATTGCCCCCTTCTGCAAATGGCGCATATACTTCATGACTTACAATAATCCATCTAGCAATGGACACAAGTACATCATTGTGGAAATAGATTACTTTACCAAATGGGCCAAAACGATTCCTACCTTCAATAATACCACTGACACAACAATGCATTTTTCTTCAACCACGTCATTACCCATTTCGAAGTCCCACTATAGTTAGTCTCTGATCACAGTAAAAACTTTGAGAATGAGATCTTTGTCGAACTCTCCTCAAGGTTAGGATTCTCCAATGAGTTTGCCTCCCCATACTACCCTCAGTCCAATGGCCAGATTGAGGCTGTTAACAAAGTCCTCAAAACCATGTTGAAACGCACTGTCAACAAACATAAGACCAATTGGCATCATATGTTGTTTTCAACATTATGGGCTTATCGCATGACAGTCAAAATTTCCACCGGTTTTACACCGTTTCATCTCGTCCATGGGATTGAGGCCACCCTCCCCATCGAGTGTGAAATTCCCACATTGGGCATCGCCATCGAGCTATTACTTGAACTTAGAATCATTGGATGATGATCATCGGTCTTCATTACATAACAATGAGGAAGCTAAAAAATGGTCTAAAGCCACCTTTGACCGCCATGTCAACCTTCGCTCATTCAATGAAAGAGATCTTGTCCTAGCCTATGATATCTCTCACGATACTCTCGACCATGGGAAATTAGAGTCATTATGGCATGGACCCTACATCATACAACACTGCCTCACTAAAGGTGCATACATCCTGGCCTCTCCAGAAGGCTATCCTCTCAAAGAACCCGTCAACGGGTTGTACCTAAAGAAATTTTACACTTGAGCATAGCCATTCTACACTAGGATTTTTCTTTGTACACATTTGTAGAGCTTTTAGTCTTCTTTTTTCTCCTCCACTCCTCATGTATGATATACCATTCGTGTTATTGACAGATGTCTCCTCCATCGGCCTACCACATTGGTTAATTAAGTACTTCGATTACTGACACACCAATTATATGTGTTAAATGATTTGAGAGTTTGTCTTCCTGCGCTTATGGATTTTTATGATGGTTAGATCTTATGCTTTTGCGCAAATAAAAGTAATGAATGTATTTACCCTGCGTTGATGATTAGCTTGATTGATATTAGAGTTCTTTTGTTTATAGATTTCATATAATGATTGATAGTTAAATATTTTGACTTCTTGCGCAATGGATTTTATGTCATGTATGATGGTTTAGAATTTGTTTATGTTTACACCTTAGTTTACTAATGCATTTGTCACAATGTGGAGATATGATTTCCTTATGATTGGATCATTTGCGTGCAATGATCGATAAGTGAATATATTAATCTAGAAATGGATCATGTGCTTACCTTGATAATGATGTTGATTATTGTAATTTGATGAATGATTTAATCACGCGCCTGGAAGTTAAGTAGATGTTTGTTTGTGCCTAAAAATTTAAATAAGTAGGTTATTGCGCCTCAGCTTATGTCGTTGCTAGATGGATTTAGTATTTAAGTCCTCTTGTGCCATGGAATTGTATGTTACATGTGTTGGTTTATTAGAATGCTTTTGCACCTGGATGATCATTGATGATGTTTTTAGTTTAGTTGGCTTGGACTTGATTGTGTTGTGTGGGATGTAGACACCTCCTTGTTCCTTAGAATAGTCTCCAGCCCTGAGACCTGAAATGGTCAAAATCGATGGGAAATTTATCTTGAGAATTACTTATGTGTCCTAGAGGTCCTAACCTTGTAGAGTAGGATGGGTGGGTAGTCATTTTATATTCTTTATCTGATGAGTGTTGTCTTAATTTTCTCCAAGCTTGATGTGCTAATCTATTATGCCTTTTGTGTTTATGTGTCGCTATCCTTCGTTGATGCATTGATTGCATTGTTATTTATTTCAGTTATGAGTAATGGGTTATGCTGTTACTTTGTGTCGTTGTTCATTTATGATGATGGTTGATTATATGTCATTACTAAATTGTGGATGCGCCGGTTGTGACATGATTTATTACGACGATGTGTCGTGTAATTCATTCATTATGATGTCGTCAAGTTGTGTTTCTATGATTTTATTGTTGACATTATTTTCCTAATGCTTTTTAAAAAAAAAACTATTGTACGTCATTTTTGTGTCGTAACGGTCAGGGCTGTTACATATGGTATCAGAGCGGGTTCGACCCACGACTTGGGATCATTACATCTTCCACTGAATAGACACTTGATTATAAATTGTCACCAATTAAATTAATTTGTATTTGTGTAGGTAATCATGGTTAGAGGACACAGCAGAGGCAGACAACGTGGTGCTAGGGGAGAAGGAATGAGACCTCTAGTAGCATCCACGCCAAAGGGGTCTAAGCCCCAAGGAGAAGAACAAGTCTTCGGCTAGGAATAGATAGTTGTGGGGGATGTGGTTGGGTTGATGAGGTCCTTCTAGAGGATGTTAGAGGCCCTAATTAGCCGTCTGGATAGAGATGAGGCCAGGGCGTCAGTACTCCCTAAGGGTCCACCACACACCCCAACCATTACTAGTAACATTCACTGAGAACTCAAAAAGGTCAAGTTGCCTGAGTTCTTAGGTGCCATGAATGGCGCAGCCGCCAGGGCATGGTTGGAGAATATGGTGATGTGATTTGAAATTCATGACTATAACTCCAACATGAAGGTCCACATGACAGTATTTCAGCTGAAGGGGAGTGCTCTACTATGGTGGAATATGCTCCTGCCACAAATGAACATGGTCGTTGAAGACGTGTCATGGGAATTGTTTGAGGAGTGGTTTAGGGAGAGGTATCTGTCAGAGGAATTCATTGAGCATCAGTTTAGTGAGTTCAATGCCTTGTGAAAGGGTGGTTGTATGGTGCCTGAGTACAAGGCCCATTTCATGGAGCTTCTTCAGTATGCTCTGCATCTGAAAACCAAGAAGCTTAAGGTCAACAATTTTGTATTCGACCTTAATGTCAACATTTGTGCAAAAGAGAGGATTTTAATGCCTCGGATGTTGCATGATCTTGTCTAGAAGGCCCTCATAGATGAGGAGAATCTCATCAGTGGGGATTAGAGCAGGACTCCAACAAGACCGATGGGACAGGTGACATATGATGCACAAAAGCATCATACACCAGCTAGAAATCCACCAGGGTATCGAGGCACTCTGAGAGGATCCACATTCACGACACCACAATGATTGGATCCTTAACAGTGGACTCCCTAAAGAGGACCACAACATCAGAAGTAGTGTCAACCGCAAAAACAACAGTTCAGGCATGTTCAGTAGAACAAACTAGGGTTACAGGCTTGTGGGCCATCAACTTCTACTTTGGTGACCAAGAGTATTGGACCGAAGACCGTATGTTGGACATGTGGAGATCCACATTACAAGCATGACTACCCAGTTAAGAGGGAGAGAGAATCCATATCGGTCGGACCCACTACCATTGGAGATTTGGGCAAGGCCCATCGGATTCATGCAGCGATGAATAACTGCTAGGCCAAGAACCATTCTACTGTGCTTGAGACATAAGGTATCATTACTGACCAGATCTTTAGTATTTTAATAGATCCAAGGGCTACAGAGATTTTTATTTCTAGTGCAACACTCAAAGGAATTAAGGTAAAGGCAGTCGAATAGAACAAGTTTATAAGCTATGTAGAAATGGATTTGGGAGCCTAACAGAAGGTTGTAAGAAAGGTTATGGGTTATAGACTTAACCTGGGATATGTTTTCATGAAGGCCAACCTATACATCATGATCTTAGGATATTATGATGTCATGATCGATATGGACTGGTTGGAATTGCATGAGGTGATACTCAACTGTAAGACGAAGCGGTTGAGTTTGGTCGATGGCGAGGGAAAAAGACATGTGATTTTAGGAATGAACTAGGGAGTTTCCCTAAGGTTCATCTCTTTCCTACAACTTCGGAAGAGCATGCACAAGAGATACAAGATATATGTGATCCTTGCGTTGAACGAAAAGGGTGTGGAGGAAGGAATATAAAACCTTCTGGTAGTACGCGAATTTGAAGACATATTCCCAGAGGGGTTACCAGGGTTTCCACAAGAGAGGGAATTGGAATTTACCATCAAACTAAAACCTAGGATTGAACCAATAGAAATAACGCCCTATCGGATGTCGACCCCTAAGTTACAGGAGTTGAAAATGCAACTGAAGAAGTTGTTGGACCAAATAATTATACGTCCAAGTGTGTCACTATGGGGTGTGCCTTTTATTTTCATACGAAAGAAGGATGGGTCATGAAGACTCTGCATTGACTACCATCAATTGAACAAGGCAACGATCAAGAACCAGTATCTATTGCCAAGGATAGATGATCTGTTTGATCAGATGAAGGGCACGATAATGTTTTCAAAGATTGAATTTAGATCAGGGTATCAACAGTTATGCATCAAGGAGGAATACATTCCTAAGACTGCTTTTAAGACAAAGTTTGGACATTACGAGTTTACCATTTTCCCATTTGGAGTGACAAACGCCCCAGGGGTATTCATGATCTTGATGAATGGGGTGTTCTGCGAATGCTTGGAAGAGTTCTTTCAAGTATTCATGGATGACATTTCGATATATTCTCAGACGATGGAAGAAAATGATGAACATTTTCACTTGGTACTACAGTGTCTATGAGAGAAAAAATTGTTTGGGAAACTGTCGAAATGCAGTTTTTATCAATCGAAGATTCATTACTTAGGGCATGTCATATCCGGTGAAGAAATTGTTGTGGATCCAGTGAAGGTAGAGGTTATTATGGAATGGCCTGCGTCGACGAATGTCCCATAAGTGCATAGATTCATGGGTTTAGTGGGATATTATCGATGGTTCGTCGAGGGTTTTTCGAAGATAGCAAATCCGATTATGGAATTGCATAAGAAAATCAAGAAGTTTGTATGGACTGAGAAATGCGTGGAACCATTTCAACGAATCAAGGAGATGTTGACAAAAACAACAATACTAAAAGTACCTGGCATGAATTAGGACTTATTGGTATGCACTAATGCATCCAAAAAAGTCTTAGGCGGATCCTTGATGCAAGACGGTTGAGTGATCACTTACATGTTGAGAAAGTTAAGAAATCATGAGGAGAACTATGTGATGCATGAATTGGATTTATTATCCATTAAGTATGCCTTGAGAGTGTGGATACACTACCTGATTGGACAAAAATTTGAACTAAAAATGAACCACTATGGTTTACAATTTTTTAGGCAAAGCGACTTGAACACGCGATAAAGGCGTTGGTCAGAACTGCTTAGTGAGTATGATTTCGAGATTACCTACATAAAAGGAACAATGAATATAGTGGTTGATGCATTGAGTTAGAGACCATGCATATTTTCAATGATATCTCTTCAGATGAATCTACGTGAAAATATTATAACCTTACAGCGTGACGATGACTGGTATAAGGAGGTTACAAAATTTATCGGAAAAAGCACCATGTTGGTACCAAAATTTGAGGGATTTACTATGGACAATGCCAGATTAATGAGATATAATAATCGAATTCACATACCACCCAATGACGAGTTGAGAATTTTGATCTTAAATAAAACTCATAGAGTAGTGTACATGGCTCATCGAGGAGTCAAGAAGATGAGGGGAGACCTTAAACCCTTATTCTTCTGGAAAGGAATGAAGGCGTACATAGTCAACTATGTGTAGAATGTCAGCAAGTGAAGGAAGAACATAGACATCAACAGGATTAATACAACCAGACGCTATTCCAGAATCAAAATGGGAGGTCATTTCAATGGACTTCATTGTTGGATTGTTGCTGACGGAAAGGGGGCATGACTCGATTTTCGTGATAGTTGACACTCTGATGAAGAGTGCTCATTTTATCCCTGTGCTTACAACGTATTAGGCACCTAACATAGCTATATTTTTCATCAATGATATTGTGAGGTTGCATGGCGCTCCTAAGAGGATCATATCTGATCAAGGATTGGTGTTTACATGACGATTGTGGACTAGTTTCCAAGAGGCCTTGGAACCCAACTTAACTTTAGTACCGCATATCACAAGGAGACAGAAAAGAAGACATAAATAACGAACCAAATCTTGGAGGACATGTTGCACATGTATGTGATGGACCAACAGAAGTGTTGGGAAGAGTTCTTTCCACTGGTCGAATTTGCATACAACAATAGTTATCAAAGCACCATTAATATGGCACCATTCGAGTTTGTTTATGGGAAACCATGTCGGATGCCTTTGAGTTGGGATTGACTTGAGGATAGGTTCCTGGTAGGACCAGAAGCGATCCAAGAAATGGAAGAGAAAATGAAAATGATAAGACAAAGGATCAAGGAAGAGAAATATCGACAGAAGAGTTATGTCGATGTGCATTGCACTGACTGCAATTATGAAGTTAGCGATCAAGTCTTCTTGTAGGTGAAATCGCACAAGAGTTCGATCAAGTTTGGAAAGGGGCCTAAAATATCTCCTAGGTTCATGGGACCTTTTGAGGTTGTGGAAAGGAAGGGGCTCGTGGCCTATCGACTAGCCTTGCTTGATTCTTTGAGGTGTATGCAAGATGTTTTTCATGTATCTATCTTGAGACATTATGCTAATGATCCTACACATGTGATTGACATGAGTTCCTTGAAGCTATTCGACAAGGGTGTGATCACGATGGAGCCAATCTGCATTCTGGACCATCACATTCGACATCTAGGGCATCAAACATTCGATCAGGTCAAGGTCCATTAGGACAATTATAGTCCACACTCGACTACCTGGGAGGACACATATGATATGCGTCAACTATTTCCATTTTTGTTTGATAGCTAGACATTTAGATATTATGAGATGCTTTATTTTTTCACTTGTATACTGTGAAACTTTGGGACGAAGTTTAAAACAAGAGGGGGTGTATGTAACATACCGCTATTGCATGCACCTGATGTGACTTATTCTTTTAGGACAATTGCGTGCAAGTGATCTGGTTCATTCTATGATTAACTGATTCACTTATGGATTATGATGATGAGACTGTGGATTATGATGTTATGTTATGTTATTTATGTATAGATGGGTGCTATTGACTGGTTTCTCCTGAGTGTGTAGGATTCTTGATAGATTCTAGATGTCGATGGCATCGGTGGACCTCCTTGGAATCCAGATCAAGTCAAGGAGTGGCTTGTATATGGCTTGGGTATTTCTATTTATGCATATATGACATGTGTTTGGGTATATCATGATGATGTTTATGAATAGATGGCATGTTTCGTTGATGGATGCAATATGATGATTTCTTTGTAAAAAGACTCAAATTAAGAGTAAAGGGGCCATGCACAAAAACCATATATATTGAGGGAGAAGTGTGGCAGTAGTCCTGCCACAGCCTACTAGCACTCTTGCTGTGGCGCAAACTGTAGGTTAACAATTACCTAGTTCGAGAGATCCATGATGCTGTGAGGGAAGACTGATATAGTCTCTCATAAATATTCTAAGGGGTGCACAATAAGGCAGGGTCCTTATTCCTTAGAGGCCCTTAGTCTCCCACAAGGTTTCCTGATGAAGTATTGACTCCAAGGGTTGGACGTCTACCAAAATCAATCAAAAGGCAAGTGACACCCTTGGAGCACGTAGTGCGTATTGAAGGGCACATAGCATAAATGAAACATGAATGAAGGAGAGTGGCACCCTTGGAGCACATAGTGCATCTTGAAGGGAATGTCGCAGTTTGTAAACACATGATTCAATGAACCTAGGTGCCTATAAAATGATATCTTACTTTGACTTAGTCAACCTTAAAATATTTATGTATGAGTAAAGTTTATAATTATAATTTTTCCCTTAAAAAAATATTTTCTAAGCCTAGTTGAAATTAAGGCCTAGGTCTAAGTAGGATTTGAGGATTAAAATTTAATTAATCAATTAATAAAGGGGGGGGATGAAGAAAAATCAAATTTAAAATTTAGAGAAATAATTTATCAAAAATTTAATTGTTGGTTATGTGTAAAACTTGCTAATTTAGAACTTAGACAAAAAGGGGAAAATTAAATGCATAAGGAATGTGGAACATATAAGGGAATCTGGTCTAGAGAACTTTCCAAATTATAACTCAACTAAGATTTAAGAAAGGCGTCAGTCATTAAAGGAAATTGAGGGAATAAAGGGACAAGAAGGAGAATTTTTAGGAATTCTTTTAGGTGGGTGAGGGAAATTGACAATTTAATTTAATTAATGAAATGAATCTATGGTGCAACTAGGGGATTGGGTAAAAAGTTTATGACGAAGATTATTTCCTAATAAAAATTTAATAAAAATAATTTAACGTGAATTTTGGAAAAGGGAAACTAAGAGAACTCTATAAAAGAATTGACAGAGGAGGGGAATGGATCACGTCTGGTATGTGTAAGGTTATGCTGCCAGATTTTTCTTGATTGATTTTTCTTTTGGGAGTTGGGATATCCATATCAGATAGAGAGTGGTAGATTGAACTTGAGAGGTGAGCTGTGAGCTAGCTTTCTCTGGTTTGTGTGCATGACCACTTTGTGTGTCGGGGGGCTCAGGGGGAAGAAGAGTACCCCTAGTGTTGGCTAGGAGGTAGCAAGAAGGTCTCAGCAGTTAGCAAGCAGGATATGGACGGAGCACAAATGCAGGACAACCACTTCGGATTCTTCGCCTTTGGTTACGGTACACATGTGTAAAAATTTTCATTGGTATATTAGTTAGAATATTTGTATGTGGATTTAGATATTGATGAATATTGTAATGGATTCTGGAACAATAGTTTTGTCAATATTGCAATACAAGTTGGCATTGATGGCATTGGCACTGATGTAATCACACCATCCACAAGATTACAATGTATAAGAGTGTGAGTGTAATCAAGCAATAGACTTGGACAAAAAAGAAGACAGAGTAGAGATCATGATGGCAACATGACTGTGATGAAGAAGAAGAGACTAAAACTATGTACATAGATTATTGAAACAGAGTGTACAGAGCTTCATCTATGGAATCAAGTAGAAGAAGAAGATACTAAAACTGTAGAACTTCAAAAATAAAGGTTTCAAGAGGAAGAAGCTAATTGTTTTGGAGCATGTGTAGAAGATGTTGAAGCTACTTCAGAGGAGGAAGATTTTGTTCCTAAAGAATAGTTTATGTGGAGAAAAAACACAAAATGGAGTCTTGGTATTTGACATTTATCTTCCACCAAACTATCCACAAGTCCCACCTATGGTAACCTTTCTTACAATAGGATGTGGATCGGTGGTCTTTAATCCAAATCTATATACCAATGGAAAGGTCTTCTTAAGTTTTCTTGGAACATGGAGTGGTATAGGGTAGCAACCCGGGAAGTCAACTCTTCTGCAAGTTCTTATCTCAATTCAGAGCTTGATCAGATGTAAAGGAATTGATGACAATTTTTGTGTTGGGAGGCATGATTCAGGAATAAGTAACTACAAAGAAGATGCACAATTACATTCTTGAATAGATTGGAAGGTTAAACAGTGAGGCGATAGTTGATTTAGTTGAAGATAAGAAATGGATGGAAGAAGGCTCTCATAAGTTTCCATTTAGACATCTTATTTTTCCAGAGAAATACCCACCTCCAACTGAGTTGCTATACTTGCAGCCACTTCTAGTGCCTGCGTTAAGAAATCCTTTGTACAAAGCACTATATCAACAGTTTAGACACTTCAATCCTATTCAAACTCATGTATTTACAGTCCTCTATAACTCAGATGATAATGTTTTAGTGGCAACACCTACTGGTAGTGGGAAGACTATTTGTGTTGAATTTGATTTACTACGATTGCATAAAAAAGGCACAAAAAACGTATTGCAATGTGTCTATATTGCTCCTATAGAATCTCTTTCCAAAGAGAGATATCAGGATTGGGAACAAAAAATTGGAAAAGGATTGGAACTCAAAGTAGTTGAACTGAATGGTGAATCTGCAACTGATTTGAAGCTCCTTGAAAAGGGTTAGATAATAATAAGCATACCAAAGAAATGGGATGCCTTGTATTGGAGATGGAAGAAATGCAAACTGGTTCAATAATTCAGACTTTTCATTGTGAATGAACTTCATTTAATTGGCGGAGAGGGTGGTTCAATCCTCGAGGCAATCGTATCCAAAATGAGATATATTTCAAGACAAATTGAAAATCGTATCCTCATTTTGGATTTTGGCGTTAAAGTTACTCCAGAGACTCGTGAGATTGTAGATGAAGACTGAGAAATTGATCGATACAGAGTATTGTGTAGAGACTCAACAACCGTCCAATCAAGATATTGATAGTGCTGATTAAAGTTCCCCTTGAGGATTAGTCCCACATTCATAATGCGAAAAAGGTTGCATGTGTTTATATATCCAACACTCTACATAGCTTATCGATGCGTAGTGCAAGCGTATGGTGGGGGATCTAGGTTCTTGGAATCCTCAAGAAGATCACCAGCCTGGATCCTGGGACGACCTGTCAGGCCCCCTACCTTTTGGTCAAAGCGACTAAGACATTGGAAAAATATTTTTTTTATACACTGCTAACGCAATGGTCATATGAGTGACCACGGGCTTAGAAGAGTCTATTACATTAGTTGGAAATGAAAATTCCAATTCTGTCAGAGTTTTTGGCTCCAAATGCCAAGTCTGGAAGGTCACCAAATGCACGCTACAATGTTAATAAACTTTCAAAAATTGAAAAGCGCTATTACTGTCATATTTTTGGCATAACTGCCATTTGTGGTGGTTCACCAAAAAAAAGTAAAACCCTGCACAACACCACAAATTTAAACTTTCACGATTTTGGTAAAATCACAAGTTCACAAAGAACGTGTATCATATGAAGATATTGCAAGAGCTATTAAATCTCCATCACGACTGTCAAAAGGTTCACATGCTGCCATTTTCAGATGTCCACCAAAGTTAATAAAACCCTGCAAAAATTCAAAGACAATGACCTATTAAAAACACAGTTAAATGATTCTTTGTTAATCATTCATACATTAAAAAAAGGATGAAACAAAATCGAATAGGAATAATGACAATATTATGTTAATTGACTAATAACTAAAGTTTTAATATAAAATATCAAGGATCATGGTAAAAGTGGATCACAAGTACAAGATGATGACTTTTTTTGTGAATTCTTTGAAGATCAAGAAAACTGAAGATAAATATGAAGATGGTGATGCCTACTGAATGGATTCTGATGTTGAATAAAACAATGACACTGATGCTGATGCTGATGAAGCGAATGGTCAAAAGGAGGATCACCCTGCATCCTAGAAAGAACATAGACACAATGGATTAATAACTGTGTTATTAATAATCAAAGGTTATTAGCCTAAAAATGAAGAGGCATGTTAGTTATGAAAAGTTATGTATCTATAGAACATACATATTGTTTGGTGAAAAGGTGTGATGAAAGACCTATATTGCTATCACTGAAATTCCACCTGCAACATTTCATGCAAATGGTTACAGAAATAAAACATCTCCAAACACCTACTAGTTCACCTGCAACACCGAAAAATAATTTCCAAGGGGCAAAAACTATACAAATGGTTAAAAATTGACATGCGCTAAAACACTAAAGGAAGCGCGCGCATAGTGCGTGAGCCAAAGAAGCACGTAGAACGCACAATGTGCCATATGCACAACTGTGTACGGGAAAATCTGTGCACTCCTGTGAACAACACATTTATGGTTCTTGTCGGCCCCTCACCCACTTCTGAACCAACTCCCAACTTGATATAACCCTCAAATATGAGTTGAATCCCAATGGGGGGCTGGTCAAAGACATAAGGGTGCCCTAAAGGGCCCCTTTTCCACACTAAGAACTGGTTGAATATTGCCTCAAAGACATGCTATAAATGGAGGCCATGGGTGCACTAAGAATTTAAGAATCTCATAGTACTTTTATGCTACCTCTATCCTCCCTCAAGAAACATCTTTTCTTCTTGGAGCATTCTAGCAACATCTCAATAACCTATTCACCTCACCTCTTGAGGGCATAGGCTTGGATTTCTTCACCATTTTATTTCTAGTTTATCATTGTAAGAAGAGCTCTCAAATAGGGGACTCAAGATCCCTCCCAAGGAGGAAGAGGGGATCCATAAGTCCTCCTTTCTCTATGGTGTTTGCCAACTAATATATTTATCCATTGGTGGCATAATCATTGGTCATTTAGTTGATTTATTTTGGTTCAAAGTTTCTTATGCATTTTAGTTTTATTTCCTTACTGATTTCTTTAGTTGTTTCTAGTTTAGTTGTTTGTTTATTTCATGTGCTTGGATTGTTTAATTCATACACTAACCTCTGTCTTGTCTAGCAGGCCCAACTAGACTTGTAAGTTCCCTTGTTTTTCTCACCCAAGTGACGAAATGACCATAAGACTAGACTTCCCAACCCCTTTCATCGACCAAATTATCGATGACTGTTCCGACTAAGAGGCCTTTTCCTTCATGGATGGGTTCTCCAACTACAATACAATCCAGATCCATCCAGCAAATTAGTACAAAACTGCATTTACCACCATGTGGGGTACTTTTTCTTATCATGTCATGCCTTTTGGACTCAAAAACATCGGTGCCATGTTCAAACATGATATGAATTATGTTTTCCATGATCTTTCTCATGTCATCCTCACTTACTTGGACGACCTCACTGCTCGATCCAAGAAACGAACTTGACATCTAGATGACTTATGAGTTGTCTTTCAATGATGTCTCTAGTACAATATCTGCTTGAACCCCCTCAAGTGTTTATTTTACATCACCATTGGGCGCATCCTTGGGTTCATCGTCTCCCAACACAGCAGCACAGTAGACCCCCTCAAGGTCCAAGATATCACATAAATGCCACCACCTAGGAATTTGCATCAACTGCAGAGACTACAAGACAAAGCCAACTTTTTACGACGCTTTGTCCCATATTACACCACTCGCGCGCATGGTTTCCTTTGATTACTGCATCATGATATCCCATTTCGATGGAATGAACATGCCCAAAACACTTTTGACGACTTAAAAGAAATTCTATCCAATGCCCCCTTGATTAATCCTCTCAACTATGATCGTGATTACATCCTCTACTTATCGGCCTTAGCCGTCTCAGTAGTAGGAGTTTTTGTCCAACTAGGGGATGATGGTTGCGAGCATGTTATTTACTACATCAGTAAAAACCTTTTAGGACCACCCTTGAAGTATAATCATGAGGAGAAAATCGCCCTCATAGTTGTCCTTGCAGTCCAAAAGCTACACCATTATATATTTCTTCTTACTACCAAAGTCATGGCAGATTCTAACCCCATGCAGTACTTGCTTAGTCGAAGACAAATTAATAGAAAATTTTCCCGATGGATCATCATACTTCAGGAATACGACCTAGAGTTTTTCACTCCCAAAAGAAAGAAAGCAGTTGTCCTCACCAAACTCATCACATCGTTTCCCTCATACGCTACAAGTTCACCCATCAACACAGATTTTCCCAATGAACACCTCTTCTACATCCCCTCGGATGACCCCTGGTATTGAGACCTTCTCATCTACCTTAGGGCACATAAGTTTGGGTCTCATCTCTCTCGAGATGATTGTCGATGCCTTCTCCATCAAGCCCCTCAGTACCTCCTCATCGATGACGTTTTGTATGGACATGGGGTCAACACCATACTCCATCGATGTTTGATCATCGACGAAGAAGACATAGTCTTGAACGATTTCCATAGTGGCGCCTGCGGTGGCCACCTCTCAGGTATGTCAACCACCCAAAAAATCATTCAATTTGGATACGTCTAGCCCACATTGTTTCATGATTCAATCCACATGGTCAAGTGTTGCGACAAATGGCATATTTATGCAAACAGATCACGAGCACCACCCGCTCTTCTACATCCAATCATCACTATCGCCCCCTTCTACAAATGGGGCATATACTTCATGACTTGCAATAATCCATCTAGAAATGGACACAAGTACATCATCGTGGAAATAGATTACTTTACCAAATGGGTCAAAACGATTCCTACCTTCAACAATCCCACTGACACAACAACGCATTTTTCTTCAACCACATCATTACCCATTTCTAAGTCCCACTATAGTTAGTCTCTGATCACAATAAAAACTTTGAGAATGAGATCTTTGTCGAACTCTCCTCAAGGTTAGGATTCTCCCATGAGTTTGCCTCCCCATACTACCCTCAGTCCAATGGCCAGGTCGAGGCTATTAACAAAGTCCTCAAAACCATGTTGCAATGCACTGTCAACAAACATAAGACCAATTGGCATCATATGTTGTTTTCAACATTATGGGCTTATCGCATGACAGTCAAAATTTCCACCGGTTTTACACCCTTTCATCTCGTCCATGGGATTGAGGCCACCCTCCCCATCGAGTGTGAAATTCCCACGTTGCGCACTGCCATCGAGCTATTACTTGAACTTAGAATCATTGGATGAAGATCATCGGTCTTCATTACATAACAATGAGGCAGCTAAAAAATGGTCTAAAGCTACCTTTGACCGCCATGTCAACCTTCTCTCATTCAATGAAAGAGATCTTGTCCTAGCCTATGATATCTCTCATGATACTCTCGACCATGGGAAATTCGAGTCATTATGGCATGGACCCTACATCATCCAACACTACCTCACTAAAGACGCATACATCCTGGCCTCTCCAGAAGGCTATCCTCTCAAAGAATCCATCAACAGGTTGTACCTAAAGAAATTTTACACTTGAGCATAGTCATTCTACACTAGGATTTCTCTTTGTACACATTTGTAGAGTTTTTAGTCTTCTTTTTTCTCCTCCACTCCTCATGTATGATATACCATTCATGTTATTGACAGATGTCTCCTCCATCGGCCTACCACATTGGTTATGTTGACGGAGCTAGCCGTTGGACACAAAATCTCGCTTTGGCCGCTTGGGTCCTCTACACCCCCTCACATGAACTGCTCCACTCCAGCTTCATATGTTTGGGCTCAACAACCAACAACCAAGCAGAATACGTAGTCATCATTGGAATCCTCACCAAGGCTATTCACCACCACATTCGTCACCTGAACATCTTAGTAGATTCCCAAATCGTCGTCCTACAACTCAACAATGTATACCGTGTCCACGATCCTTGTCTCTTCTGCAAATACCTACATGTTATACTCTTATCTCGACATTTTGATTCAATTACATTTACACATATTCCACAACAATTTAATCAAATCGCAAATAATATGGCTAACCTAGTGTTAGATTGGAATTTATCACATCAAGACTTCATCACATATACATAAACAATCAAACATCTGTCACAGCATATAGATTAGACATCATAAAACCATCACACAAATATCATCATATGTAAACATCACAAAGATCCCAAACATGTATATATATATCGATCAATGTGTCATAAATGTTTACAAAATAGTACAACATGTACATCACCCGTGGGCAAGTGATTCCCCCTCACCCCTATAGGTACAAAATGGGTGTCACACTACCCTATACAAAATGGGCTCGCAGGTCTATATAAATACAAAAATATACAAATATCACTCATGGTGCCCCCAAAGTGCCACCACTAGGTCCTCTATCCGCAGGAGGTGCCCCACTAGCTGGGAGTCCTTCAGGTCCAAGGGGTAGTCACCCAGTCATCGCCGCCCCCGCTACAGCTACTCTGTGGATCAGGGTACGAAAATCTGCAGGACCACCCACACACTGCTCCAGGACTCTCTCATCCTGAATATGGGACCACATGCCCTCTAACACACCCTACAGTACCACCTCCAACCGACGTCGGAAATCATCTAACCCCCCGTCGGCCTTTACTAGAGGAACATGAGATGGTCATGCACCTGGATCATCAAATCTGCGCCTTTGGTCGAATCTCGCCTCATCTACTAGCCTCACACTAGCCTTTTCTCTTCAGTGTCACACTCCCACCCACAGATCTACCCACGGCGGTCTCACTATCCCCCGGTGAATCGGCTCGCCCACCACCTCTGCTTCTCGGCCTCGCGGTCCCACATCTGCAAACAAAAAAACAAAGATAGGATCAACATCCATCCCTACATCAACATATGATACACTATCAAAATCACAAAACATGAATACACCAACATACCTCTCTGGTCCCAATCTTCTCCAGGAGGCAACACCATGTCCGGGTCATGCCGAAAATCCATCCCACCATATGGGAACTGCAGTATAATCTCTGGTATATGGCGCCACACACATGCCAATGTGGTCATAAAATAGTGTCCACCCTCTCCCCCTCCATGACGTACTAAAATCAATGCCCTCCACATCAGTCATGGCTCTCGTACCCCTACAGCCGACAACAACACTCTAGGGCGCAACATGAGCACCCTCTCCAGAAACCACACCACCAACATAGATTCGAAAAAAAAATTACCGGGGTCGATGGTACGACACCAGTGAATATTCCCCATCATCTTGGCATGCATCGTCAAGCCCTATTCGAAAAAATCCCCATCCAAAAATCTCTGCATAATCCTCAGTTGACCACCACTAATCCGCTAAGTAGCTAAGGATTTGTAAATCCTCACAATCATCGCTGTGATGCACTGATGAAAAAGTGAATCCATCGCCTCAATATGGACAATTGAACTTGAAATCATGTTCGTCCTCGAAGAATAACTCCATGCCAAGTCTACCAAACGTACATCCCCTAGAAACTAGGGATCATCAGGTAGGGCCATTCCCTGAAAAGCGACCCCGTCAAGAAATAGACATCCTCAACAACTGAGAATGTCAACTGCTAACCCCACACAAGGAAGCACCGCAAATCAATTATCGACATTGAAATCAAATACTCCATCAGGTACTCCTACACCTATATCAGTGGGTAGTCAAAGAACTTGATCAACCCACAGGCTGCCAAGAGTCTCTGAATGCTTGGATCCTCTCTCACTGCCTCCTGGAGGCGCTTCCGGTCTCACTCCTTCCAGTGCACTAGCGTGATCAACTGGTCACCTACATTCACCCATAAAACACTTGATTATAAATCATCATTCATCAAAAATCTTCAAAACATGCAAGTTTCCAAAACCCCTCAGCTTTGCCTCAAGTGCACGGTTGTCACTCCCACAAATGCGCATATATGCACACCTATTCTTTGCACAGATGTGCATCAAAGCGTAGCTGTCTAAGAAACATATGTGCATCAATGTGCATCTGTCGCACCCATAGGTGCGCATTCATGCGCACCTGTTCTCTACACATTTGTGCACTGATGCGCAGCTGTCTGAGAAACAACTTCACACAGTGCACAGCTGTAATTCGAACAAGCACACACCAAATGCGCACCTATTTTTCCCACCCACATGCCCCCATGCACAATTGTATTCAACACAACTGCACATCATGAGCAGGAGAGGAAATTATACCCACGCATCTCAACGAAGGTATCCTTCCTTCTCACATGCATTGGCAGGCCCACCCCTACAAAATACCCTAGTACGGCCTTCCGTACGACCCCTACCCAAAAAATGGAAACTAGCTAATGTGTAGGAGGATGGGACCACTAACCCGACTCTCGCAAATCATGAATCAACCGACTCTAACTCCCGTAATCTCAGACACTCCTTCAAATACTCATGCCAATTCACTATAGCACCGGGTACAAATGAGGTGGAATTGTGGGCCCCACAACCATATATAGTCTCTTTTGCCAAACTTCCACACTCAGTTACAGGAGCTCAAAGTCTCTGTCTTCTAATCCGTCTTCAGCCACGGGATCAGGTTCCCACCACCTACATAGTCACATTCTCCAGGTCACCATCTTCACTCGATCCCGTGGGAAAATTTTTCTCACATCACATCCAGGTATGCATGCTCATATTCAAAACTAACAAATAATTGTTATATGATATTTATCTTTAGATATTGTTCATGTCGGGTATTTGGTTTTCACGTGTATAGGTACTTGGTCATCACAACTCATCATAGAACCTTTAGGTATATAATCAACACTGGCATGTAATCATTCCCTTTGAATATCAATTGCATCTCCCAGTCACACCCTCTACCATCTGCTTCTAGGGTTCCTACCTCCGGCTCTGCAGTACTGTCACCTCCACTGCACTTTGGTATGGTCACCTGGTAGATATCTTCCCCACATGAGTTTTCCCATTCATATTCCCCCTTGGCACTTTGAAAATCATGCTACTTTCACCCCTAGGGATGGGAGTCCTGATAGTCTTATGCATTTCCGATAATCAGCCACATACTCCTTCTCATCATTTTGCTAGATTTCCCAATGGACTCCCAGGTTATATCCTCATGGTTTTATTTTGTCTGCACCTTTGTAGAATCATTAGCCCTCCATTTCATCCAAAATCAATTTTCCCATCTATAGATTTCCCTCCATTCATTTACCTCATACAAAAACCCACACATGGAGCCCCCACCCTCCACCAATTCTTCACACAACTTGCACCCTCACAGGCCAAGCCATCTTGCACTAGGGCACCCATTTCTGTATCTATACACTCACCCCAAATTATTCTTTATTTATTTGGTAATTGTAAAAAATCCTTTGTTTCCCGCATTTACTTAGGATTTTAGCGTCACCCTTGACGACCTTCTTTTTTTCGACAAAGAAACCCATGTCGCCCTTGGTTTGGGAATTCACTATCCTCTCCTCATGTTGACATCGTCCATAAACCCCGAGTATCCCACAATTCATGTACCCCTGATCTCTAAGTTTGTCCACTTTGTCACGCCTCTGACACAATTTAACCCCATGTCTAGTCATCCCCCTGACACTAGTTACAGTTTCACAATTGTTTCCAATCATCCTTCAAAAATACCCCCAACCAAGGGCATGCTTGAGTCTCACCGCATCTTGACTTCTTTCATGTTCTCTATCAGTTCCTGATTTTACCTAGTGTATTTCATGAATCCCATTGCTTCTTGGAGTCGTGTGTCCCTTTATGTCGACATCTGCACAGTTTCCAGAAGGGCGACAATATCTTGACTCTCATTACCTTTACAATGAGGAGTCTCGTACAGCACAAAGAGAACCATCATTTCTCTCTGATGTCATTGACCCCCCTGATATTCGACTTCAAAACAATCTCATGTTACGGTGGGTCTTACTATGCGACTATTACAGTTGTTTATACTAGCCGAAGACCTATGAATTTGTTAGGCCATCAATGCCTACGAGTCATCGACATTTCTTACAGGCATCCTTGCCTCTTTTTAGAGTATGTTCAGCATCAGAATTTCATCTTTCGTTATCAAACCACCCCAGAGGGCGCTGCAGTTATCTACATCAACATACAACTTCAGTTAATGTATTACAGTTTTTGAGTTACATGACATGAGCATGGGACATGCTCGCCTTGTTAGTATACATATTTTATTTCTCTACATAGAGAAAGGTTTGGGTCCAACAGTTTCCCCTCTCCCTCTGACAGATATCTCTTGTAGTTCCTATCAACACTCTTCATTACAATGGTACTCTTAGTAGAAGAAACACAAATGTATTTTGGCTATATGTATGCTCCTAACCTCACACATTAGGGGGCATCTATTATCATTTAAATTTTGTCCGCAACATTGCATGCAAATGGTTATAGGAATACAACATCTCCAAACACCTATTAATTCACCTGAAGCACCAAAAAATCATTTCCAAGGGGAAAAACCTATACAACTGGTCAAAAATTGACATGTGCTAAAACACTAAAGGAAGCACGTGCACAGTGTGTGGGCCAAAGAATCCTATAGAGAACACAATGTGCCATATGCACGACTATGTATGAGAAAAGTCACGCACTCCTGGGAATGATGCATTTATAGTTCTTGTTGTCCCCTCACCCAGTTTTGGACCAGCTCCCAACTTGATTTGACCCTCAAATCTGAGCTGAATCCGAATGGGGGGCTAGTCAAGGACCTAAGGGTGCCCTAAAGGGCCCTTTGTCCACACTAAGAACCAGTTGAATATTTCCTCAAAGACATGCTATAAATGGAGGCCATGGGTGCACTAAAAATTTAAGAATTTCATAATATTGTTATGCTGCCTCTATCCTCCCTCAAGAAATCTCCTTTCTTCTTGGAGCATTCTAGCAACATCTCAATAATCTATTCACCTCACCTCTTGAGGGAATAGGCTTGGATTTCTTCACCATTTTTTTCTAGTTTTTCATTGTAAGAAGAAATCTCAAATAGGGGACTCAAGAGCCCTCCCAAGGAGGAAGAGGGGATCCATAAGTCCTCCTTTATCTACGGTGTTTGCCAACTAATATAGTTATCCATTAGTGGCATAATCATTGGTCATTTGGTTGATTGATTTTGGTTCAAAGTTTCTTATGCATTTTAGTTTTATTTCCTTAGTTATTTCTTTAGTTGTTTCTAGTTTAGTTGTTTGTTTATTTCATGTGATGAGATTGTTTAATTCATACACTAACCTCTCTCTTGTCTAGAAGGCCCAACTATACTTGTAAGTGCCCTTGTTTTTCTCACCCAAGTGACGAGACAGACACAACATATATAATTTCTAAAGATTAGAAGAAGGATAGTGTGTCTCTTATTGAAGATAGAATATTAAATGAAAAGAGACAGAGTAGAACAAATGAATTCCAGTGCTTGACAGAGAAGATTACCATAGGATTGTATATATCATTTTTAGATTGTTGAACAAAGGGAGGCTGGGAGGTGCTAGGGTAGGTTGAATCCTACAAGGGAGTAGGTGATTCCTTGTCAGTTGTAGCTGACTAAATAGGGGTTCAAATCCTCCTACCAGTTGGAGGTGGTGAACAGGGGTGTGGGTGCATCCTGATCAGTGGGTACTGATCTAAGAGGAAGAACATCTTTCTTCTATGTAACTTGTAAAACAAAATTTTGCAGTTAATAGAAAAGTGTTTTTGGTTTTCCCAATTGGGTTCCATGATAAATTTTGTGTTAAAATATTGATTGCATTAACAAAAGAAAAATTGATAAAATTATTCTGTCACTGATTCACCCCCCCCCC
>JASDQU010099847.1:364594-387656 GCA_032191745.1 Picea mariana
AGATCTAGTCCTTCAATTGGTATTAGAGCAGGTCTCTTCACTAAGGGTTTAAATCACTTGAATAAAAATATACATCGGGATGGACCAGCAGTTGAAGATGTCATCAAAATCCCCCCTATTTCATGGTGAATACTATGTTTTTTGGAGTGTTAGAATGAAAAGATATCTGATGTCCACTGGATTGGAAGTATGGACATTAGTTGAAAAAGGATATGATGTTCCAAAAGTCACTCTCACAGAAGAAAAAGATAAGAAGAAATTTTGGGAACATGAAAAGGCTTTAAACACACTACAATATGGACTGAGTAAAACGATCCTTGCTAAAGTACTAAACTATAAAACTACAAAACAACTCTCGAATAAATTGGAAACTATATATGCAGGAGATTCCAAGGTAAAGAGGGCCAAACTTCAGACTCTCAAAGTACAATATGAAGGCCTAAAAATGAAGGATGAAGAAAATATCTCATAGTACTTCAAAAGAGTTGATAATATTGTTAATGCAATCAAAGGTTTGGGAGTAGAAGTTTCAGACAATGAGTTAGTTCAAAATATACTAAGAACAATTCCTCTGTTGTATAATCCTAAAGTGCCTAGTCTTGAAGATCGAGAAAATCTAGATCAACTCACCATTGATGAATTGTATGGAATCCTCACAACCTATGAGTTAAGATTAGGTCATGAGAGGCAACTTTCAAGGTGCTCAAGAAAAAAAAATACCAGAAGAAAAAAACTCAACCCAGCCATCATGAAGAATTTAATGTAGAAGAAGCCAATTTTATTAAAAAACTTAAAAAAGGATCAGGGAGGTACAGAGGCAATCTTCCTTTTAAATTTTGTAGCCAAGTGTTTCTATCCCAATAAGGACCCTGAATATGAATAAGACACAAGTAAAAAATACAAGAAGAAGGGAAAACTCAACTACAAGAAAACATTTTACAAAGGGAAAAATAATTTTTACTCAAAAGAAGAAAACATTAGTTCATCAAAGTCTAGTGTCAGTGATGATGATGAAGCCATTTTTCTAGGTATTGAAGAGCCTAATGAGATAGAATAAATTGAGCATGAGAAAGATTTAGAAGATGAAGTAGAGGTTAATATGGAAGAAGAAATTCTCAGTGCCTTGGATGAATTAAGAAGATACAAAAACAGATATAGACAACTGAAAAGTTTTGTAGTTGAACAAAAGGAAAAACATGAACAAAAGGAAAAAGAGATGGAGAAACTCATGATCAACCTGAAAAACCAAATCCTAGAAGCAAATAGGATGGAAGAGAGTCTGGAAAAGTCTCTTAAAGAGAAACAAAGAACCTATGAAATAATGGAGGAAGAATTAGTTCACATAAGAAAAGAACTTGATTCAAAACTCATTCAAACAAGATATGAAAATAGCTCTAAACTCTTAGATAAGATTATTACCACACAAAGGGATTCAATTAACAAAAATAGAGTAGGTTATTCTGAAGAAGAAAACCAAGTTAACTCAAAATCTTATGCAGTTTCTCTCCTCCGTACATTCAAGAAGAAAGATGAATAAAAGACAAGTAATGATCAGAACTCCAGAGGACTACTTCCACCCATCAAGAAGGAATATAAGATGACACCAAAGAAGGTTTATCAAAACATGTATCCTCACATTTTATTTGGTTATTTCTTTGCATTCTCTAATTTCGAACACAAAGCTATGAATTCTAGAGCATATGGAAGGAAAAACTTGAGGGTTAAGAACTATAGCCTTAAAGATAACCAAACAGTAAATCAAGTTAAAAGAAGAAATTATAACTCCTTTGCACCTCTACAAGAACGGAACCTAGAATTCTTCAGATGTCATAATTATGGACATAAAGCCAGTAGTTGTAGATTAATAGAAGTCTCAGAGAAACCAAAGTTCATTAGAGAGCAAAAGAATCTTTGGAAAGAAAAAACATCAAAAGAGGAATGTCTTATTGCCTTGAAATCTGAAGATAAAGAAGATATCTGGTATGTTGACAGTGGGTGCTTAAAACATATGATAGGAAATAGTAACAAGTTTTTGAACTTAAAAAAATAAAAGGGTAAAGTTACATTTGGTGACATTGCTTCAGGTAACATACTTGGGAAAGACACTGTGGGTTTGGGAAAAGACAAAGCCAAGGATGTGTTGCTTGTTGAAAAATTTAAACCTAGCCTATTAAGTGTCAGACAAACCTGTGATCAAGGGCACATTTGCATATTTAATTCCCATAAATGTGAGATTAGGATAGAGGACACAGGAAAATCGGTTGGTACTGCTCCTAGAACTCCCGAGAATGTATTTATACTAAATACAAATTTGAATGAGGAGTGTCATATAAATTTAGTATATGAAAGTTGGCTATGGCATCGAAGGTCAGGGCACATTAAATTTGATAAATTAGTGAAAGTCAACAATCTTGGGGCAGTAAGAAACTTGCCAAAGATCATAAAGCCCTCAAATCCTATGTGTAGACATTGTCAACTAGGGAAGAAAACTAGAATAAGGTTCAAAACAAAAGAATACTCAACCTCAAAACCTTTAGAGCTTGTTCACACCGACCTCTGTGGACCTACAAGGACCAATATTTTTCAAGGAGATTCCTACTTTATGTTGTTCGTTGATGATTTTACTAGAATGGGTTGGGTATGTTTTCTCAAAGAAAAATTAGAAGCACTTAACAAATTAAAAGATTTTAAGACCCTTGTTGAAAATGAAAAAGAGAAAAAAATCAAATGTCTTAGATCAGACAGTGGTGGTGAGTTCACCTCAAAAGATTTTGACCTCTTCTGTTAAACTCATGGAATTAAAAGACAATTCTCTCCTGCCAGAACACCTCAGCAAAATGGGATTGTTGAGAGAAGGAATAGAAAAGTCCAGGAGGATGCAAGGACTATGCTCAATGAAGAAATATTATTTGATGGATATTGGAGGGAATATATAAGCATTGCAGTATACATATTGAACAGAGGTCATCTCAGGATTAATAGTGATAAGACTCCTTATTAACTATGGTTTGGGAGAGCCCCTTCAGTAAAATACTTCAAGGTCTTTGGAAGTAAGTGTTACATCAAAAGGCTTGATGAGGATGTCAGAAAATTTGATGCTAGATCTGATGAAGGTATCTTTATTGGATATGCTTCTACCAAGAAAGCATATAGATGCTACAATATTAGATTACACAATATGGTTGAGAGTGCAGATGTCAAGGTGGATGATTTAAAAACAATAAGGATCGAACATCAAGAGACTATACTTGACAATGACGATGAAAATGATGATGACTCAATTGGTACATAGGCCGAAGAAGTAGAAGAGAATAAAGAAGAAAAGGAAGAGGATGATATGGATACTAGTGAAGATGAGGAAGATATTCGAGAAGAAGAGATAACAGAAGAATCCCCAAGAAGAGACACAAAGACACCTTCAAGAATGACTCAAAATAATCATCCTGAAGAACTGATTATTGGAAATAAAAGCGATGGAGTGCAGACAAGAAGACAATTGTTGTATCAGACAGAAATAACACATTTGTCACATATTGAGCCTAGCTCAATCAAAGAGGCATGCAAAGATGAGAATCAGGTCAATTCTATGAATGAATAATTGGACCAGATTGAAAAAAATCAAACTTGGGAACTAGTTCCAAGACCAAAAAATAAGAATGTCATTGGAACTAAATGGGTGTATAAAAACAAAGTGGTTGAGAATGGGAAAGTAATTAGGAACAAATCCAGATTGATATGTAAAGGGTATGCTTAGGTTGAAGGGGTGGACTTTGAAGAAACCTTTGCACCTGTGGCCAAATTAGAGGCAATTAGGATGTTCTTAGCCTTTTCCATCTACAAAAAGTTTAAAGTATACGAGATGGATGTCAAGTCAACATTTCTCAATGGAAACTTAGAAGAGGAAGTCTATATTGAGCAACTAGAAGGATTTCAATTAACTAACAAATGAGACTATGTCTATAAACTAAAGAAATCACTTTATGGGCTAAAACAAGCACCCAGAGCATGGTATGCAAGGCTAGATTCTTATTTACAAGTACAAGGCATCAAAAGAGGATCATTAGATAACAATCTTTATTGTAAAATTGTTGGTGATAACATGATTATTGTGGAAGTATATGTTGATGATATTATATTTGGGAGTGATGATGAAAAAATGAGTAAGGACTTTTCTAGGAGAATGCAACAAGAATTTGAAATGTCCTTGCTTGGTGATCTGAACTTATTTCTAGGATTACAAATAGTATAGTCCAAAAGATGATTCTTTATCCCTCAGTCCAAGTATGTTAAATATATGCTTAATAAATTCCAGTTATAGGATTGCAAACCTATTAATACACCTATGACAACTGGATGAAAACTAAGCAAGGAAGATGAGTCCAAAGCTGTAGATCAAAAACACTACAGATCAATGATTGGGAGTTTACTCTATGTAACAACTTCCAGACCAGATGTCAAGCAAGTTGCTGGGATGGTGGCTACATTCCAAGAAACACCAAAAGAGAGCCATGTTCAAGCTCTGAAAATAATCTTTAGGTATTTAAAAGGAACCATATATCTTGGTTTGTGGTACCCTAGCAAGGATTCATTCACTTTAAAGGACTATTCAGATGCAGATTGGGTAGGTTCTGTAGATGACATAAAAAGCACAAGTGGAGAAGCATTCTTCTTGGGAGAATCACCGGTAGCTTGGATAAGCAAGAAAAAATCCTCAATTTCTTTGTCTACCACTGAAACTGAGTATATTGAAGCAGTAGAATGTTTCACACAAGTGGAATGGATGAAACAAACCTTACAAGACATCAAAATAGTGTTTGAAGAACCTACTACTATCTATTGTGATAATACAACTGCTATAAGTCTCTCCAAGAACCTCGTCCATCACTCCAAATCAATACACATTCCCATAAAGTACCACTATCTAAGAGATTGGTCTAAAAATAAGAACATTAAATTGGAATATGTCCCAACACAAGAACAGGTGGCAGACATTTTCACAAAACCCTTAAGAAGAGTTGTATTTGAATATCTCAGGCAAAGATTGGGAGTAGTCTCCCTTCCAAACTAATTTCTCAAGAAAATAATACATCAATTGGCATCAATTCAAGGGGAGACAATGATCAAAGTCAGGGGGAGTCATTCAAACCTTTTCCCTTGATGTTAAAGGGGGGGAAGTGAAGAAAATATTGCCATCAATTCCAAAGGGGGAGATTGTTGGCAATATGGAAATACAGGTTGGAATTTATGGCATTGGCACTGATGTAATCACACCATCCACAAGATTATAGTGTAGAAGAGTGTGAGTGTAATCAGGAAATATACTTGGACAGAAAAGAAGATAGAGTAGATATCATGATGGCATCATGACTGTGATGAATAAGAAGAGACTAACGATATGTAAAAAAAATATTGAAACAGAGTGTACAGAGATTCATCTATGGAATCAAGTAGAAGAAGAAGAGACTAACACTGTAGAACTTCAACAAGAAAGGTTTCAAGAGGAAGAAGTTAATGGTTTTGGAGCATGTGAAAAATATGTTGAAGCTACTTCAAAGGAGGAAGTTGTTGTTCCTAAAGAACAGTTTATGTGGAGACTATCCACAAGTCCCACCTATGGTAGCGTTTCTTACAAAAGGATGTGGATAAATACTCTTTAATCAAAATCTATATACTAGTGGAAAGGTATGCTTAATTTTTCTTGGAACATGGAGTGGTCTAGGCTGGCAACTCGGGAATTCAACTCTTCTACAAGTTCTTCTCTCAATTCAGAGCTTGATCAGATGTAAAGGAATTGATGACAGTGTTT
Organism: Picea mariana; assembly: GCA_032191745.1. NCBI lineage: Eukaryota > Viridiplantae > Streptophyta > Pinopsida > Pinales > Pinaceae > Picea > Picea mariana. The sequence continues at coordinate 370,401 of JASDQU010099847.1, forward strand.
GTGTTGAGAGGCATGCTTCAAGAATAAGTAACTACAGATCAGATGCACAACTACATTCTTGAATATATTGGAAGGTTAAACAGTGAGACAATAGTTGATTTAGTTGAAGATAAGAAATGGATGGAAGAAGGCTCTTAGAAGTTTCCATTTAAACATCTTATTTTGCTAGAGAAATACCCACCTCCAACTGAGTTTCTAGACTTGCAACCACTTCCTGTGTCTGGGTTAAGAAATCCTCATACAAAGCACTATATCAACAGTTTAGACACTTCAATCTTATTCAAACTCAGGTATTTACAGTTCTCTATAACTCAGATGATAATATTTTATTGGTAACACCTACTGGTAGTGGGAAGACTATTTGTGTTGAAATTTATTTACTACGATTGCATCAAAAAGGAACAGACATCGTATTTCGATGTGTCTATATTTCTCCTATAGAATCTCTTGCGAAAGAGAGATATCGGGTTTCGGAACAAAAATTTGGCAAAGGATTGGAACTGAAAGTAGTTGAACTGACTGGTAAATCTGCAACTGATTTCAAGCTCCTTGAAAGGGGTCAGATAATAATAATCACACCAGAGAAATGGGATTCCTTGTCTCGGAGATGGAAGCAGTGTAAACTAGTTCAAAAAGTCATCCTTTTCATTATGTATGAACTTCATTTAATTGGCAGAGAGGGTGGTCTGATCCTAGAGGTAATCATATCCAGAATGAGATATATTTCAAGCCAAATTGAAAATCGTATCTGCATTTTGGATTTTGATGTGAAAGTTACTCCAGAGGCTCGTGAGCTTGTAGATGAACACTGAGTAGTTGATCGATACAAAGTATTACGTAGAGACTCAGAAATCGTCTGATCAAGAGATCGACGGTGCTGATTAAAGTTCCCCTTGAGGATTAGTCCCACATTCATAATGCGAAAAAGGTTGTATGTGTTTATATAGCCAACACTCTGCATAGCTTATCGACGTGTAGTGCAAGGGTATGGTGTGGGCTCTAGGTGCTTGGACTCCTCGAGAAGCTCACCAGCATGGAGCCCGGGACGACCTATCAGGCCCCCTACCTTTTGGTCAAAGCGACTAAGATGTTGGAAAAATATTGTTTTTTATACACTACTAGCGCGATGGTCATATGAGTGACCATGGGCTTAGAAGAGTCTGTTACATCAGTTGGAAATGAAATTGCCAATTATGTCGGAGTTTTTGGCACAAATGCCAAGTCTGGAAGGTCACCAAATGCACGCTACAATGTTAATAAACTTTCGAAAATTGAAAAGAGTTATTACTGTCAGAGTTTTGGCATAACTGACATTTGTGGAGGTTCACCAAAAACAAAGTAAAACCCTACACAACACCATAGATTCAAACTGTCACGATTTTGGTAAAATCACAAGTTCATGGAGAACGTGTATCCTATGAAGAAATTGAAGGAGCTACTAAATCTCCATGATGACTTTCGAAAGGTTCACATGCGACCATTTTCATATGTCCACCAAAGTTAATAAAACCCAAAAATGCAAAGACAATGACCTGTTAAAAACACAGTTAAATGATTCTTTGTTAATCATTCATACATTAAAAAAAAAGGATGAAACATAATCAAATAGGAATACTGACAATATTATGTTAATTGACTAATAAATAAATCTTTAATATAAAATATCAAGGATCATGGGAAAAGTGGATCACAAGTAGAAGATGATGGCTCTGTTTGTGAAGTCTTTGAAGATCTAGAAGACTGAAGATAAATACGAAGATGGTGATGCCTACAGAATGGATTCTGATGTTGAAGAAAACAATGACACTGATTCTAATGCTGATGAAGGGCATGGTGAAAAGGAGGATCAGCCTGCAGCCTGGAAAGAACATAGACACAATGGATTAATAACTGTGTTATTAATAATCAAAGGTTATTAGCCTGAAAATGAAGAGGCATGTTAGTTATGAAAAGTTATGTAACTATAGAACATACATATTGTTTTGTGAAAATGTGTGATGACATGCCTATATAATTGCTAAAGATTAGAAGAAGGATAGTGTGTCTCTTGTTGAAGATAGAAGATTAAATGAAAAGAGACAGAGCATAACAGATGAAGTCCACTGTTTGAAAGAGAATATTACCAGAGGAGTGCATATATCATTGTCATATTGTTGAACAAAGGGAGGCTGGGAGGTGCTAGGGAAGGTTGGAACCTGCAGGGGACTAAGTGCTTCCTTGTCAGCTGTAGCTAACTAAACAGGGGGTTGAAGCCTCCTACCAGTTGGAGCTGGTGAACAGGGATGTGGGTGCATCCTAATCAATGGGTGTTTATCTAAGAGGAAGAACATCTTCCTTCTATGTAACTTGTAAAAAATAATTTTACAGTTAATAAAAAAGTGTTTGTGGTTTTCCCAATTGGGTTCCACTATAAATATTGTGTTAAAATATTGATTGCATTAACAAAAGAAAAATTGATAAAATTATTCTCTCACTAATTCACCCCCCTCTCAGTGACAAGATCTGGTCCTTCAATTAGTTGGTAATTTCAATTAAGATTGTTCTATTCAATGAAATAAAAATTCGTTTTAAGAAAAAATTATGGTTATGATTTCCTGTATAACACTCGTTGCCATGGGTGGCTTCTCGCTTGACCTTCTTCATCCTCCCTGCAACCCTTCTGCCCAAGACGTTTTAGTTTGTAGACTCATCGATTTATTCACTGGTGTGATTGGATTGCTTTTGTTTCCTCAAACTCTCATCGATTTGTTTTATTGTGGAATATTTCCTCGTCCTGGAGCATTCCTTGCTTCGGATCTTCCTTGGTTCCTCACTATGATTTTTTCCTTCCTGTCTGCTAAAGTCAATGGTGGTTCTCTGCTTATTGGGCAAGTTATTTATCCCTAATTTATCTCTGCTCTCAAAATGATTTCACCCGGCCCTTCTTTGGTCTTTTCCATATTTCTTTATTGGTAAGCACCACAGCATTACCTCCTCCTCTTGCCCAGTAATTCTCCTTTGTTGTCTTGCGAATGCCCTGGCCTTCCTTGGCGTTATATACCAAGCTTATTCTTGGTTTATGGAGTGAGAATCGCGCCTTATTGCAGATCTCACTCCCTGCGTTTAAATCCCGATCATATTCATTCTGTTTGAGTGATATTCACGCCCACACTCAGACCTCACACTGGTGCTCAACCCCGATTCCCTTCGTTGTGTTCGGCGCGAGAATTGCTCCCACGTCAGAGATTCCTCCTTGAGGGTTTCCCTTTGTATCAACTATGTGTGTATGCGTTTTATTTAACCTCAGTGAATTGATATCCTCTTTGCTTTTTCCCTTCCGCAACTGTAATTATCTATGCATTTTAACCTCAACAATTGGCATTTCTCTTAGCGTTTATCACCTCAGCCATTGATGGTTTCTGTATGCGTTTTCACCTCAGCAAGCTGGAGTTTCTCTATGTGTTTACCCATGCGACCTCCTTGCAAATGGCCTTGTGCTTTGCATTTTTCACCCAATTTTCCCTTGACTTTTCCCAGCAATATTTTATTTTACCCTGTGTTTTTCTTAGTGTTTTAACCACTGATGTTCGTCTCTCTCCGCAACAAACTTCATGGTGGAGGTCCCTACGTCTTCCCAGTTAAAAATAAATTAATTTATCTCTGTATTTCATTAATTTCTCCCATCTCGACAACCCTCTTCTTCCTCAGCGTATTGACAGGCTTTCCTCAGCGTATAGACAGTCTCTTCCTCAGTATGTCGACAACCCTTTCCTCAGTGAATAGACCGTCTTTTACCTCTGTTGATAGATATATTTTCCCTCTGCGATTTGCCAGTTTTTCTCCTAGCGAAATTACCTCCCACCTAGCGAAATCGTAGCCACACTGATGCTTCGATTAGGCGTGTACCTCAGCGAATTTGGGGCGCTAAATCCCATCGTTTTTTCCTATTAAGTTTAATGATTTTATTTTCAGTTTAATATTTTTTAAAAACGCAGGATTTGGTTAATGAATGGTTGTTTCCTTGTATCGATATATTTCACCCTCACCTTTATATTCTTTTTGTAATTATTTAAGGATGATAATTTTTCATTAATGCGTTGTGATTTAATATTATTATGATGATCTATTATTGAATCTGTTGTTTATTGATTAATGATGCTATGTAAATTTTAATGACAGCCAGCTTAATAATCATTGTTGAATAAATAATGTTATAAAGGTGTATTATCGATTATGATTGTTTTATTGAGTAATGATGATTGTGTGATAATTATTGAATGAGATTATTGTTCAACATTCATATCAATGACGAGGAATATGTATAATTATAACTACACTAGTAGGGGTGACACCATAATAGCACTAGTGATGAAGGTAGGCGTTAGAATGGAGAATTGGCACAATAATGGATAATGAATGGAGAATTTGGACTCATGGACATGTAGCCCTTGGTTTAAATCGATGGATTAAGTGTTATGTTTTCTTGCGCCATGATTTAGGGTGGTTATTACTGGTTGTGTTTGGATTTCTTGTGCGCAAGGAATTTATGATAGTAAATGATTATTAGACCTTAGATATATTTGTGCAATAAATTAATTAATGTACTTTTGCGTCTCAATTTAATATGTTGTGAAATTAAGGTAGGTGATTAATTAAGTACTTCGATTACTAGCGCACTAATTATATGTGTTAAATGATGATTTTAGAGTTTGGCTTACTGCGCTTATGTATTTTTATGATGGTTAGATCTTATACTTTTGCACAAATAAAAGTAATGAATGTATTTACCCTGTGTCGATGATTAGCTTGATTGATATTAGAATTCTTTCATTTATAGATTTCATATATTGTATGATAGTTAAATATTTAGACTTCTTGCGCAATGGATTTTACGTCATGTATGATGGTTTAGAATTTGTTTATGTTTACTCCTTAGTTTACTAATGCACTTGTCACAATGTCGCAGTATGATTTCCTTATGATTGGATCATTTCCGTGCAATGATCGATAGTGAATATGTTAATCTGGCAATGGATCATGTGCTTACCTTGATAATGATGTTGATTATTGTAATTTGATGAATGATTTAATCACGTGCCTGGAAGTTAAGTAGATGTTTATTTGCACCTAAAAATTTAAATAAGTAGGTTATTGTGCCTCAGCTTATGTTGTTGCTAAATGGATTTAGTATTTAAGTCCTTGTGCGCCATGGAATTTTATGTTACATGTGTTTGTTTATTAGAATGCTTCTGCGCCTCGGGGGGCTCGTTGTGCTTGATTGGAACAAATTTATGTGACCACCCAAGTATGATGTTTTGATTGATATAATATCTTTTGTAAAGGAGTTTTAGTTGCAGATACCTGAACAACAAACATTGGGGCAGGCATAAGATGTTTTATTGAAAGCCACTCCAGCCAATTGATTGGCTTCACATAAATAAGGAGTAGAATATTTTTCACAGTTGATGCAGGAGCATCGCTCCACCTTAGCAGCATGCCAACATTCCACCTCATCAACACGCATTCAAGGAGGGGAGAGGCGCCAACCCTCTCATTTTTCCCTCAAATTTTAAATTTCAAATGCAATCTTAAATGCAATTAATGTTTGTAATGTTGGAAGAGCCAAGTTATTTCCTGTGTACAGGATGTATATAAGGTCGCCTTTAATGGCTGACAGGATGATGGGATCTAGATCCAATTCAGAATAGATGGCCATTGAATGTAATTCAATGTAATTAATGAGAGTTAGGTAGCTTGGAGGGAAAGGATCGAGGAACCCCTCTTTTGAAAAAAGATATTTGTATAAAATTTCATTAGTAGGTTAGGAGATTCGAGTAAGGATAGGAGAGAGTTGAGATTCTGTAGTAGTTCAAGCTCACACATTTGTAACCAAGCATTCTGATATTAATACAAAAGAATAGATTTTACTGTTTATGAGTTTCTGTGTGGTGAATGTTTAATTTATGTTGAATGTGTGTTTATGAATTTATGTTGTAGATGTATGTGATAGGTTTCATCTGTAGGAGGAACATAGACTTCTCTATCTTTGAGAATTTTTTGGATTTTTTCTGTGTTCTTTAGGTTGTGCAATGAGTGCACGACAGAGTCTTGAAACTTTGTAGCTGGTGCAAGGACTGCGTATCTGAAATTCGAGTCAAATTCAGAGGAGAACGTGCCAGGAGGGCACACCAGAAAATTCACAGTCTCAGAGAGGGGCCTCAAGGTTACTGAATACCTTGGAGGAGAGATTGCGAAGAGGAGGCACAGAGAGACAGGGTTATTGAATACCCTGGAGGAAATTCTACGTAGGAGTAAATGTAGTACATAATTGTTGAAGATCTTGTAGAGCTCTGGAAGGAGGGAATTGAGCAGGTGCAAGTGAGAACAAGGTGAAATATGTTTTGAGTTTAGAAGAGAGAAGTGTTAGAGGAGGACACTCACAGAGTTGTTGAACACTCTGTAAGCTCAAAAAGTAGTGCTTTGAGCATAAGTTACCAAGAGGGAACATATATCCCTTCGAGGAACAAAAGGGATAGAGACCTCTGAGCAGTTGAAGATCAAGGTGAAACAGAGTTGATGAATACTCTAGAGGAAGACCTATGCAAGGAATGCACCAGGCCAACACTCAGATGAAGTGTTGAAAGAAGACCATCTGAAGGCCAGTCAAGCACAAGGAGGGCTCCATAAGTAAATTAGTTTCACTTTACAATCTTAGAAGGAAGAGAGCATAGCGTGTCGAGAGGGCACCAAGAAATCCTTTGAAGAAAATTCGAGGGCCGAGACCCTTGGAGATTCTAGCAGGCTAAAGCTCGGGAGAAGTAGCACTTTCAACAGTGCCAGAAGAAAACAAGTCATTTGGATTTGCAGAGAGAAGTTCAAAGGGGCGATCCCTTTGAGTTTTAAACCATTCAAGCTCAGGAGGGATAGTGTTTCCCAGAAGTGCAAGTCGAGACCCAGTGGTCGAGCTCGCAAAAGGTTCAAAGGTCACCGCCTTTGACACTTGAAATTCCTTCCAATTTGGGGGAAAGATAAATCTCATGAGGGAGAGAAGCCAGAGTCATCGATTCTTGACAGGAGAGTAGATATGGACTGTTAGATCATGGTCCAAGACGAAGAAGGAGCGCATGGAGGAGGAAATAGATCCCATTCATAGGATCTGAGTATGAAGGATCAACAATCGTCTGATCTAGAGGTAAGTGCACAAGTCTTAAATCCTTCGAAAGTTCACAAGAGAGCGGGATAGCAGAGCCCCACAGTCCCGAAGCCAGTCGAGACCATCCATCGTCTAGAGAGACAGGTGGTAGTAGGTCGAAGAGTTCATGAGAAAGAGATCCGAAAGATCTGCGTGGAGAAGAAGGTAAAATTGTTGAAGCTCCAAAGAGCGGAGTGGATCCTAACAGTTTATCATTAGGAGGGACGTGGTAGCATATCTGAGAGTTCGCGGAGAGAAATTTAAAAGGATTGGCGTGGAGAAAACGAAAATATTTGCGAAGTCACGAAGAGAGAAGTGGATCAGGACCGTTGGATCCAAAAGGACATGTGGCGGAGATCCGTGTGTTTCGGAGAAAAGGTACTCCGAAGGAATTGGGGTGAGTGTGAGACAAGAACTCCTGAAGATCCGGGAGTCGAAATAGATCCCGACCATTTATTTCCTGGGGACATGTGGCACCAGAGCATGTGTTCAGAAAGGAAAAGGTAAGTTTGGGAAGAAAGACTCCCGAAGGGTCGGAAGCCAAAGAAAATCTGGATCGTTGATCCTGCGGGGACAGGTGTCACCAAATCCTGCAGTTCGGAGCAGGAGCACTCCGGAAGAAAGTGAGTTGACAAAGGTTGAGGACTCCCGAAGGCCCAAGGGCCAAAGTCGCTCTTGGTCATTGATTTCGTGGACATGTGGAGGGCAGATATTACCTCTGTTAGCTCGGTGCTCTAGAAGTGTAAGGTGTTGGAGCGGGCAGAATGGTTGAAGCCCAAACTCCCAGAGTCATTGTGAGCCGTTGATTTGAGAAGGGTTATATACTGTCTACCCTGTCATGGATTCAACGCTCCACGAGTTCGTTAAGTCGGAGGATTCATGGAGAATTATTTTGGAATTTTGCTGAGGTGTAGTCCGAAGCAGATCGTAGTTGTTTATTGTTGGATAAGAGACAATTGTCGATTTTCACACTAGTTGTGTTCCTTGTTTTGGAGTTCAGGGAAAGATGAGTCAGTTGTCGTGGGAATGGACCAAAGATGAAATTAGAAACGCTCAGGAGATTAATCTCTAGTTCATAGCCTGAGGTAGCTTGAAGGAAAGGGCCTAGCCCAGGAGCTAGCACTTGTTGTTATTTAAATTTCCAAATAGGGAGCAAGGGCTTAGTAGGAGATCGTGGGTCTCACGGGACCCGTGCATAAGAGAAAAGGGGCATGCGTAAAGTAAGATTGGGTTCTAGCAGGTGCCCGAAGAGCTGATTCATCTCATAGATTTGAAGATCCTTGACCGGGAGGTTGTAGAGCCCCCGAGAGGGGAGGGGGCCTGCATCAGCAGTGTAAAACATTAATGCAAGTTAGATTTGGTATCTAGGTTGATTATACTACACAAAAATATACAGGAGTAAGTGGCCCAACAGATCCTATTTCATAGTGCAGAGAGATATGGAGTTTGATACTAAAGGAGGAATGGATACATAGGTTCATATATATGTTGGATACGATCCACAAGAACTGGTACCTGGAACTAGAAATGAATATAGAAACAATGAACTGGGATGAGCTAACCCAAATATTTAAGATAACATTTACATTTGAAAATGAATCACCATTAGTAGATGCATCTTTGCAGGCCATTAGAAACAAGATTTTTTTAGGAGAAGGGCCAATGGATGTAGTACATGTGTGTAGTGTGCATAGAGCTTCGATGATAGTTCATGAAATACTAGAATGTTATAATGTTGTTAAAGAAGATCAGGATAATGAGGATCCAAGAAATATACAAATAACTGAAACTGAGGGGTAACACACAATAAAAGGGCTAGAGCTTGGATCTGTTGCGTATGCAAAACCATTAAGGGCGTGTAAGGTGAATATTGAGACAAAAGAGAAACCAAATTTCATGTAGATAGGTGACTATTGTAATGATGAAATTGTGGAAAATATTGCAGACTTACTGCTCAAGTATCAAGATCTATTCCCAACCACATTTTCATAAATTAAAGGGATAGTTGGTGCGTTAGGAGAAATGAATATCCCTTTGAAGCCAGATACTAAGCCAATAAGATAGAGACCCTACAGACTAAACCCAAAGTACAAAGAGAAGGTAAAGGAAGAGATAGATCAAATGTAATAATAAGGAATCATTAACCAGTAGTAGAATAAGAATGGATAAATCCAATGGTACTACAATATAAGAAAATAGGGGGAATCAGAATTTGTGTAGACCTAATAAAGTTAAATGATGCATGTTTGCGTGGTCCATTTCCGACACCTTTTACAGATAAAGTGTTAGAAAATGTATGGGGGAAGGAGGCCTACTCTGTCACGGATGGATTCTTAGGATATCACCAGATAAATATTGTGCAGGAGGACAGACATAAGAATACCTTTGTGATAGAGTGGGGAAGCTACCAGTGCAGAGTGATTCCTTTTGGGCTGAAGAATGCACCGATAATTTTATCCAGAGTAGTGGTCACAACCTTTAAGGAATTTATCATAAGTTCCTTGAATTTTATTTGGATCATTGGACTGTGTTTAGTCTATTAACCAGTCATATAGAATTACTGCGATTAATTTTGGATAGGTCTAGAAAGTGTCAGATTTCATTGAATTTGAAAAAATGTATTTTTTGCTTTCCTTTTGGAATGTTATTGGGCCATGTTGTATGTAAGAAAGTTTTACTAGTGGACCCTACCAAGATTGTAGTGATTATGGAATTACCACCACCTACATTGGTACAACAGTTAAGAGCCACATTGGATCATAAGGGATACTATATGAGGTTTATTAAAGGATGTGCGCAGATTACGAAACCCATGGAAAAGTTTTTGAAGAAAGATGCTAAATTCTAGTGGAATGAGGACTTCCATAAGTATGTGTTTTGCAGCAATAAAAATTGAATGGTGAAGTCTTGTGAGGACTGGTGAATGGAAATCAATTGAAACTCGATAGGGACGGTTGACCTCCCACGCACTAAGATGACCTGCACAAGAACCTATGTACTATATTCATGTATTATAGTAGGATAAATAAAAAGAAAATAAAGAAAAAGTGGAAAAACAAAAACAAAAACAAAGTTAAAACAACAAAAAGTAAGTAAGTTACAGCAAGAGTAAGTGCACAGAAGAAGTGAGTGTTGCACAAATAGAATAAGTGAATTACACGCAAAAGGAAGAGAGGGTGAATAAATCATTTACAAAGGTTTGCAAAGAGATTATGTAGGTACCAATGGAGGTGGATACTCCATTGGAAGAATAGGTAGCAAATATCAGTGAAGCCATCTAGGGCTTCCGAACGAAAAAATGTTAACTTGGAAACACGAATGAAACCAAGCACACTACCATAGGAAAGAGACCAAAGGGAGAAAACTGTAAGCACAACAGTGGAGAGCATAAAGACTTTGGAAGCATAATGTGCTAAGTGGTACAAGGAAAGGACAAAAGTATAGAATTAGCTATCGAAATATGCAGAATTGTAGAGTATTAAACAGAAAATTCAAACTGCGCAAGGGAAGGCTCAAAATATTAAGGAAATCATGAGCAGTTTTCCACTAGTCGAGAAGATGATGAGAATGCAAGAAAGTAAGAGACTCTACTCTGATATGAACGAGTTGAGGGCCGAGAAACAATATCGCACACAACACATAGAGATGCTACAAGAAGAAGCCTTATAGGTCATAGAAGAGATAGCAGAATCACAACGCGGGATCAAACAAGCAGTGGAAGAAGCTGAAGAGAAACAAAAGACTAATATCATTGCAGACTTAGTAGAAACAATTTTGGTAAGTGAAATAGAAGTCAAGGGGGAAACCAACACAACAAAGGAGGTTTTTGAAAAATCCAACGAGAAGTTTAAAAAGTATTAAGTGCCTCGGGACAATCCACAGGTGAGTGTTGGGGGCCTGTTGGATAGACATTTTGGAGGAGAAGAACTAAGTTTTGGAGCTGCTTCATAGAGGTAGGATCGACGTGCGCGTGAAGGGTGCGGTGGGAAGGGCACGGTGTGAAGGGATAAAGTTGAAGGATGGAGTTAATAGGATAAAAGTATCATGCTGGCGCAAAAACAGGAAAATCAGCATGAAGGCACAAAATAAAAAAAAGCAGCATGTTGGAGAAAAAGTAGGAAAACAACTAGGACCTATTAGGTTTTTGGGGTAAGCAATTAGGGTTTTGAGCCCTAGTTCTATGTATAAATATGTAATGGGTCAGGGAAGAATAGGTTTTTGAGAGTAAGAGTTTAGGCTAAGAGTAACATTTTAGGCTAAGAGATTAGCTTGCTTATGATTGAGGATCAATGCTCAAGGTTGTGGAGAGAGTTTGCAGATATAGGATTGCATTACAAAGTAGCTAGGCTAGAATGAGGATTATAATATGTTTTATATATTGTAAGCGCACTGCACAAGCTTGAGGTGATTACTGCATACATATTAATATATAAGTCACCCGTTGTGGACATAACCCAAGGATTGGGTGAACCACAGTAAAATCATGTGTCTAAGTTTGTTGTATTGATGTGATTGTCTGCATGTTATATTTATGCACATTAGTATAGATATCATTAATATCTGATTGATGCGCAATAATCATGAGTAATTTAGTAGGTTAGTTATGTGGTGATTCCTGTTATATTGTTTCCACGTGATAGGGTTTGTGGTATTGAATGGATCTTACATGGGTTATTATTGCATAACGGTTATGGTAAAAGTAATGAACTGTTAGTTAATGTAAGTCACGCAAAGGGTTGTTTACTAATAAAAGGATGTTGAATAAGTATACTATGCACAAGGTGAATAAGTATTGATGGTTATCTTGAGAGCCTCCCATTCCCTCATCCCTGCAGAAACCTGGTTCTTGCAACCCCATTAGATTCCTCGGATGAGACTTCACTTGCATGCAGGTGATGTTGAAAGGGCCAATATCTAAAGTTTTTGTTGGTGGAACAACTTTAACCTAGGGTATTATAACCGCGTGCCAATAAAAAGTAACATACCACTGTTAGAAAAAATCACATTTAAAATTTAATAAATAAAAATTATATATTTGAAAGATAATTTGGTTTCCTACATTTCATATTCTTACACCATATTCAAATTAGTTGTAAAATTGCATTGAATAATCCCTCCAAGTCAACAAAATGATATTTTTCCATATTTGCATTGCCACTAGTGCATAATGAAAGACCATCATTATCTTTCACTCACCTTATTGTTTCATTTAATTTGGAGATAACATATCATTGTTTTCTTTGTAGGAGGAAGAGATTTGCATGAGTACATAAAGTAGTCCCTAAACCTCTCTAGTTGAATTCATATTTTTTTCCCTCTAACTCTTATATTTCCTTCTTTTTTCAATGGTTTAGATTAACTGAAATTGACACATAGTTAAGCATCATGTTCTCTTTCTCGGGGGAGATATTTCCTTCTTTTTTCAATGGTTTAGATTAGCTAAAGTTGACACCTGGCTAAGCATCACATTCTCTTTCTTAGGAGAGAAAAAAACACTAGACATCCCTCCTTAGATTGTTTGCACCATAGTAAAAAGAGATGATCGACCTAACTCTTGTTGTTTAATACCTTAATTGAGTAGAAAAGAGGAGTTATCTTGGTTTGTATATGATCTTAGTTTTTCTATTTCTTTCTTACTAGTAGTTAATAAGAGCACAAAAGAAAAAGAGGATAATAAACCCTATTTTAGCATCCTTTATTAATTATTAATCATTTCACTTGTTGTCCAAAATTAACCTAATAAATTCCTCTCACCTAAAATTTAATAAACCAATTCACTTGTCTAAAATTATCATAATAAATTCCTCACATATAAACTTTAATAGATATAGTACTCTAACATAATGGATCCTTGATAAAATTAGCAACTTTTCATTTCATATATTTCTCAGTTTCTCTTAAAAAAATAGGCAGTGATTCCACCTATTTTACAAGTTCTCAAGCTTGGACATTGTCCCTCTCTTTGGTAGTGTGGTAACTCACTTTAACTAAAAATATAACAAAATATTTTCTCCCATGTCCCTCTTAAAATTATCCACATATATTGTATTGATGGTAAGAGATATGTTCTCTTTTAGTTTACAATATTGATCAAATCCTATATTTTTCATGTTCTACTTCATGGAATATTTAGAATACTAGAGGCATGGGAGTATTTATCTCTTTTAGGAAGAATTACGATACATCTCCTTTATCAATTACACCAATCCATATAAGTAATTGGTCATTCTTCCATGTGAAAATCATTGTCTTCAAAGTTTACTCATATGCATTTGATATGGACAATACATATTATGCACTCTTAACTTATCTGGATATTGCTTAAGAGATTGGTTTTCCTTTTACACATATTTTGCACTCTAACTTCTTTGGATACTACTCAAGCGATTGGTTTTCCTTTTGTTTTACCTTGTTCTCTTGGATCTATTGTCTTAAAAAATCCCAATATTTATTAAAACAAACTTTAATCACTTGCTATCTTAATAGATTTTCTTACAATGTCTTTCTTACAATGTCATGAACCACATATTATCATCTTTCAAATAAAATAGAAATAACTTAATGTTTCACTTATAACTCTGGCATAAAACTTTAAATTTATAAGGAGCCAATGTTCATGAAATTTCTTAATAAATTAAGAAAGTTATAGAGGTCAAATCATCTTTGTGTTAAATGTTTTCTTGCTATCTTAATAGATTTTCTTACAATGTCATGAACCACCTCTTGGCATCTTTCAAAGAAAATGGAAATAACTTAATGTTTCACTTATAACAATGGCATAAAACTTCCAATTTATAAGGAAAATGCCAATGCTCATGAAATTTATTAATAAATTAAGAAATTTCTAGAGGTGAAATCAACTTTGTGTTAAATGATTTCTTTATTTTTTACAAGGAAATAGAAGAAACAATTAAAATCGCATTATATTTATCATCATTATTAATCCTTATTGAAGGAAAGCCAAGGAATTTAGTATTTGGACTTTAGTATTCGATACGACGTTGACCATCAATTAGTTTGCATTTGACTACAATTTTTTTGCAGTCCAAAATTGTACATAGGAAAAAAAAAATTATTTTTTTATAATATTTAAATTGATTTTATCAAACATACCATTGACTAGATAGATCGGAATCTTATTTCCAAGCTCATCTTAAATAAGGTAAGTTTTAATCTATTATAAGTCTTTAAATAGGATCTAACATAATGTATTTTTTTGCAATGTTAGATAACATAATTTTATTTAAACTCTTTATGAGGATGATGACGAGTTTATTGAATACTTGCAAACACATATATCTCCTACAAACTCTGACCAAATTACCACCACACCTTTTCAAGGAAACCATCTAGAAACCATCTTATCGCCACGATATTCAATGCTTATCTCCACGAGACTCAACACATTTGCAAGAAAAAGGCATTATTTAATTCAGATAATGCTTATGTACTTCAAAAACCCTACAATGTCGCATAACATTTTTTCTCTACCATCTCTCTTTGAATGAGATTATTCCAACATTTCACTGTGGATCCAAAGAACAACTCTCTGATGTCTCCAAAGGCTAGTGAAGAATTGTTCTCAACCCACCAACTTGCTAGTGAAGATGTAATGGAAATGTTTTTGAACCCAAAAAACACTCTCCAATTGTCATTGTAGTTGTAACTATAAATTATATAGGTGTAATTGTACATTCTATTACAAGGACTTTCAAAGAGAAATACTATAAGTGTAACTGTACATTCTATTACAAGGTCATTCAAAAACAAATTCTATAGGTGTAATTGTACATTCTATTACAAGGTCTTTCAAAAACATATATATTCTATAGGTCTAATTGTACATTCTATTACAAGGTCGTTCAAAAACAAATTATACAGGTGTAATTGTACATTCTATTACAAGGTCGTTCAAAAACATATACAGTATATAGTGTAACTGGAAATTTTCAAGCAGTTATATGTACCCGTAGATAAAAAAAATTGGATGCTGACTAGGCTTACAAAGTGTACTATAAAGTAAATTAATTTGAAACTTTCAATAAAAAAAAATTGTATGAAATAATATTTATTTCTTCATTCTCACAAAATATAGTATTGTATATATGTATAATTCCCGAGACCATACCTAGAGGTTTATAATGGCCTAAAAAATAACACAATTCCAAACTTTCTATGTTATTCCTCATCATGTGGAATAGTTTTGGGTCACCATATGGAATAGGTGGAATAGTTTTGGGTCAATTTCAATTTTTCAATTAAATTTTTTTTGTGTGAAATAATTTTTATTTCTTCATTCTCACAAAATGAAGTATTGTATATTGTATATATGTATAATGCCAGATACCATACCTGGAGGTTTATAATGGCCTAACACATAATACAATTCCAAACTTTCTATGTTATTCCTCATCATGTGGAATAGGTGGAATTTACGAACTTTCTATGCTATTCCTCATGATGTGGAATAGGTGGAATAATTTTGGGTCAATTTCATAGGAATCATCTTCTCCCCATATTGCTCATTTTTATAACACATATATGGATGTCATTTAACTTGTTACTTGTTGTTATAACACATATATGGATGCCATTTAACTTGTTACTCGTTGTTATAGCACATATATTGTTACTAATTGTTATAACACATAAATGGATGTTGTTTAACTTGTTACTGTTGTGCCTACCTTCTGATAAGTGATAATTTTGTGAAGCACTTCCCATGACCTTTACCACGACCTTATATTTCCCCATGACCGTATATAATAATAATAGGGTCGTATCTCAAAATTTCTTCATCAGAGCTCGATATGCTTATTGAATCAATATTCCATCAACACTAAGGTAAGTGTCTTTTGATTCCTTTTCCAACTTAACATCCCTGATCTCATTTTCTCTAAGTGTGTAAAATGAAGAGTTGGCCTTATCATTTTCTCTTAAGGGAGGAATTCATCCAAGGATTTAAAACAAAGATTTGAAATAGCTCCCCACACTCCTTAAAATGCATATCCAGGTGCAAACACAAATTATATTAAACTTCAATGGTAACAGAATCCACGGTAATCAATGAATTAACTCGATTTAAATCTCGCCAAAATTTTAGCCAATATTGCATCAAACATTTTATAAATTTCTTTATTGAACTTAAATTCACCTATAAAAGTAATTCATGCCTCTTTCCCTAAAAGTGAAAAACCCACCAAAGAATTCTCAACTTTATTTATAAATTAAAATTTACCCACATGTAATTATCTTCAACTACATAACATTATTAATGCCTACCACTAACTTGCTTCCAATGATTATAGACAGGAAGCAAATTATGCAATAACGTCATGTGTTTCTTTGGAAACCCTTGTTTACCTAGAAATAGCACCAGTCTCAGCAGCAGTTGAACCTGTATAACCACCAATACCAAAAGCATACCCCGTGGTTCAAGTTCCATTCGTAATTGATCCAGAGCCAGTTGATTTTGATGCGTAAAATTGGATATGTACCTTAAACTCTTGCTTCGACCTTTGACTCTGCCCCCGATGTTGTTGCCTTGGATGCTAGGTCTACTGAAATGGGTGTAGGGTCAACAACAGGCTTTCAATCCAGAAAGTATGTTGGGCGATCAGGTGGCGAGGATGCGGACTCAAATGCTGCTTCCTCCCTTGTTGCGGGCTAAAGAATTGTCAAGGATGTTGGGCGAGATAGTGACTTTGGAACTTAGTAAACGGGATCACAAGCAACCGGCTCAGGAACTACTGGTTAAATGGCCAGAATAATAAGCAAGATAAGGATAGC
Source organism: Picea mariana (assembly GCA_032191745.1). NCBI lineage: Eukaryota > Viridiplantae > Streptophyta > Pinopsida > Pinales > Pinaceae > Picea > Picea mariana. The sequence goes on from JASDQU010099847.1 coordinate 387,361, forward strand.
AGTCTTTACCAGTGATTGAGTTAAAAAAAAACTGAACACGATGTAGAAGAGAGACCAGACTAAACACAGTCTCTATCAATAAAATAAGAGCCCCAAACTCTGACTGAATGATGGGCACACTATCTACTTACATTTAATCATACGTCAAAGGAGGAGGGTCTAACCTAGTGAGATTCCAATATACTAGGCCCCCAAACCTATGAACCATATAGTATCATGGGCCGGATGATGGTGTCCATGAGGAAGAACATGGATTATATATCTTGGAAATGGTTCCAGAGGCATTGTCTCTTGAG
>JASDQU010099847.1:387676-455272 GCA_032191745.1 Picea mariana
CCAATGCGCTGTAGGATTTGATAGGGGCCATAGAACTTCAGCGCTAGCTTTTGGTTGCCCTTTTCCTTGATAGATGTTTGCTTATAGGGTTGGAGATGCAAAAACACATGATCCCCTTCTTTCTTAAAAGTAGTGCTCTGAGCGCTATTGATCTGCCTGTTGCTTCATTTTGTTTTTAGTTAAGACCAAATGGTCCTTAAGTGTATGGAGAATGTAAGCTTTGGTTGTAAGATTGGCATTCACTTCTTGAACCTTGGATGTGCCTGGTAAGTACCAGACTATAGATGGGGTTTTTTCCCATAAAAAACCTTATAAGGTTACATTTTTGGTAACGCCATGATAGGTGGTATTGTACCAATATTCCGCAAGGGGGAGCCACAATTGTTGGATCGAATTCACCTATAAAAGTAATTCATGCCTCTTTCCCTAAAAGTGAAAAACCCACCAAAGAATTCTCAACTTTATTTATAAATTAAAATTTACCCACATGTAATTATCTTCAACTACATAACATTATTAATGCCTACCACTAACTTGCTTCGAATGATTATAGACAGGAAGCAAATTATGTAATAACGTCATGTGTTTCTTTGGAAACCATGTATGGTATTTTTTCAATATCAAAATATGATATTACACAACATTTATAGAGATAGAGACGACCTTCTTTGTTCAACCATATTATTTTCGGGAAACAAGTTTTGCTACACATCTCATGTGTCAACAAAAATTAAATACACAACAATAAATAATCCTACACCTTAGTACCAAAAATTAAAATACATGTATAGTCTAGATCTAGAGAGAACTTGCAGAGATAAATATAACCTCGAGCCACAAGTGAAAAATGTTACAAGAACCTGCATCTGGGAGAATCCATGTGCACTGATTGACTTCCACCATCAATTATGTGGATAAGTATTAAAAAATCATTGTTTGTTTTACTCCTACATATGCATATCTACTACACTTACCTTCACAATAGGAAATCAACTGCAATTGAATATTAAATTACAGACTCGATATCACATGATATCAGAGGCAACCTCATAACCGAGGACACTTATTATACTCATGGACATGTGCAGCTACAACTTGTCCTTGATATGTTAGTTTTAATTTAACTGTTATGCCTACAGGTTGTTGTTGGTAACCATATCCAAGTAACCATTTCCAACAAGCACCACATGGTTATCATATCCTGTACAAACATTCATTGTTGCAGGTTGTTGGAACCTTGTTGCAACAGGATGTTGCTGATAAGGCTAAGAATTATATTGCAGCTAATAGTCGGAAAGGGGTGTTGCATGATTTTGTTGATAAGTTGTTGTTGACATCGTCTGGTTTTGTCAAAAGGGACCAACTCCAGTAGCTACTTGTCGGGGATAATTCCCTGACATATCTTGTGGGTAATTGTATTCTATGTTCTACCAATATAAACTCAAACAAATTTAGAAAATATGTTTTTCTATGAAAAATCATATAATAGCCAGTTACTCAGAACTTCCAACATCTTCCATGCAGCTGAGAAAAATATAATTTAAAAACAACTCAGAAACGTACTTGGATTTGTGTTGCAGCTTCCATTTGATCAGTAGTATGCTTCTGACCAACATTTGGTGATATGGTCGTAATGCATGTATCACATTGGGTGATATTTGGTGATATGGTCTTAATGTGATACATGCATTACGACCAACATTTGATCAGTAGTATGCTTCTGACCAACAACTTGCTACAACCACCAAATGTGATACATGCATTATGACCAAAACACACAATTCACTATGATAGTCCAAATGTCACTAGGTATTGGAAAATGGGAGGGAAATGACATAATCTTCATGCAACATGTATTCATGAAGAAGACAGGTGTTAACTCTACATTAGATTTCAAATAATTTCACCTATGTGTTTGCAGGTTTCAATTTCCCCATGCTCTGTTTTGTTTCCTTCTTTTTTAATATCGCTTTGATAAAGTATTTTTTTAATTTCTCACTCCAGATGTCTTAAAAAAATATGAATGTGTAATGTGAACACCATAACTTGTAGAGTTTGTATGTGGAAAGTATGTCCAATAGGTTTGTCTTTAAGCGACACATATAATTTCCAGTAACAATACTGACACATTGGTTTTAATAACATGACATATATGAATGGTGACAGAATTGGAATCTCCTCGATGGAGGTTTGGGTTAAGAGAAATATTTGAATATTTCCATGAATTTGGGTAGTTGCCTCTAGTGGAAGGCCTAAGTCTGAAAACTATCATTTTATAAATATTTGCATAGTCGAAATAATACTTTGATGCTTCCTAATAAAATATAATATAATATAAGTTGCATGAATGTTTGTGCAAGCTACGTAATATTTTATATCATAGGCCTTTCGATTCCTGCAGCTTAAAAACTTTGTTATCGTTCTTTTTCTATACACAATCCTTGCTAGACACTTTGGAAATAGTTTTTCGTTGGATTGTTATTGAAGTACCTAAATTTATTTACAAATTTTATTTAGTGTAATTTTTTAGTTGTTAGATAAACTTTAAACATCCAATATTAACTCTTGATTTATATGTATTTCAAGGGACTTAAAAAAATTAAGCATAAATTTATCGGTTTTGTGTTTAAAAAGGCTAGTTAAGGCACAATTAATATTGTTATAGTTTATATAGAATATAAACTAAGTGCATTTACAGACAAGACTAGGTATTTTCTTGCATTACAATGCGAGATACTTGAATTCAAAAGGGATTTTCTAAGACATTGAAACAAAAATCATAACACGAGCTTCACTAATACTACATGTACTTTGTATAACAATAGAAAGGTTTGGACAGAGAAAATTCCCTTATGTCACCTTCAGAGCATAAGTGCATTTACAGACAAGACTAGGTATTTTCTTGCATTACAATGCAAGATACTTGAATTCAAAAGGGATTTTCTAAGACATTGAAACAAAAATCATAGCACGAGCTTCACTAATACTACATGTACTTTGTATAACAATGGAAAGGTTTGGACAGAGAAAATTCCCTTATGTCACCTTCAGAGAATAATATTCTAGAAGGTAGGCTCTCAAAAGTTTTCTTGGTGGAATTTTCAAACGTGGAGGGGTTATGTGCTTCTGTAGTTGCTTCTATTTTGAGAAGATTTGCTTTCTATGTATTTTTAAATATTGGAAATAATGGGATTTGTCACAAAACATCCACCTGAATGGACAAGGCCTCTTGCATAGAATGTTAATGATATTTGCATGTTTTCTGGAGATCTATTGAGTGGGACTTTCAACCTAGTATATAATACCATAATTTGTTTTCTTAATTGTTTTTATTAGCACTAAGACTTTAAGCATCTGATGTTATTGTTCTGTTCCATTGGTACGAGATCAATGAGCAATGGGAGGAGTTTGTGTTTATCAAGTTGTATCTTAGTATCAACGCTTGGTTTTACAAAAAACATTTGTCCTTTACCTTGGAAGATAGATCCACTTATTTTTTGGGATTCCTATTGAAGTTAATTATATTTCTATCTATGTGTTTAAAGGACACAATGTCTAGCTTGGATAGTCTTAATGATTTTCTTTCCCCACAAAATAAAAAAGTCTCAAATAAGTTGTATTTAATTTGTGTAATGAACATGTTTGAAATTGTTTCCTCTAGTACTTGTTTTCTTTACATTGCAATTTTAATGCCAATATTTGTATTTATTGTTTTGGTAATTCTTTTCAAATGTTACAATTTTTCATATCCAAGTTCTTGGGATTCTATTTATGTTTTCCAAGGTAATTTTATCTTCACATCAGTACAGTTTGTGGAGAATATTATGTACCTTACAAATATTACTTCTAACACTAAATATATAGGAAATGGGAAGAAGAAATTCAAATACATTTCACCTGAGGCATTACAGTTCTTCATCATATGCCCCTTCACTAGCATGGGAGTCTTCATCTTATGGTCCTTCGCCAGTAGTTCCATAGGAAAATTATGCACAACCAATGGCTAAACAAAATTTTCAAATGATATATTCATGAATAGATGAAAAATATAATTCACTTGATGAGGTAATCTTACTCTCCTTGGTTTTTGCACATCATTTATGAACTTAAAAATTAAGTGTTTCCTACTTACGTTCAGGACGATTTCTTGTCATTTCTTTGAGATGGATTTGAAGTTATACATTTTTTTCTTATCATTTATCAAATATGTGCCTTTTTTGTTGTAAGTTCTGGTACTAATCTATTAAAAATGCAGTAAAAAAAATAATGATTGTCCCTTGGAATGGACAAAAACTTGTGCCTGCCCTTAATGGGAAACCAGGGAGGGAAGAGACTTGAGTATTCTTCCTGCCCTTGAAGGGAAACCAAGCTTACAAAAAATTATAGATAATTGTCTGTTTGCATGCTGACATAAAACCGGAAAAAAGATTGCAAATTCTAAATATAAAGACTGAAAAAAGAAACAGGGTCTTGAGCATCAAGAGTGCTTGTCAGTTATAATGGGAGGGCCATCTAGAGGAAATTCTTCCACAACTAAGTAGCCACCAAAATTGTTGTCATTTTCGTTTGTGGAGCTAGACATAGATGATTTTAGGGGCTAAACTTCGCAAATGGGCTAATTTTCCATGGTTTTTCCCCAAAAAAGATTCGCCAATTTCCATTTTTTCTAAAAATGATTCACCCAAATTCCATTGAATAAAATTATTTTACCTTAAAAATCACCAAAAATTTATAGAAACTATATAAAATCCTTAGAAATTTGAATATTTTTACAAATCTATCGCCTAAGATTTTACATTTTGCATATTAAGGACTAGTAAGGTTATCCCTGGTTTCTACATTTTAATATAAATTTCCATCCTTAAAATCATCCCTGGAGCTGGAGTTATCCGATCTTGGATCCTTGACCAGGAGACTTGTGATTTTGATGAAGGGAGACATCAAAGAATTGTGTTGGTCGGGAGTAGTCGTCCCTTCTGAGTTTTTGGGAGTCTTCTAAGGCATTGAGGTACTAGGGTGGGTCGCGGAAGGAGGAGGACGAGTGTCGGGGAAGGGAGGAGAAAAGGGAGGAGGACGAGTGGTGGGGGAGTGGGGTAAGCAATGCCAGCTGGGGGGATCTAAAAAAATATGCCCAGAAGGCTAAGGAGGATGCGAGGGAGGAGAATTTTTACCACCCAATAGTTGCGACGGTTCCTGGAGGTGCGATGGGATGTTGGGAGGGAGCCTGAGACCTATTCTTCCCAATCATCTAGAAGATTCTGCAACAAATCTGGAATCGAGTGGTCATAACCATCCTGGTTGGCCAGGAGGGGCGAGAGAGGAACTGTGGAGGCTCTCCCTTCACGACCACTTCACCCAAGGGTGGGGGTGGCTCGCCTGCGAGGAGGCATGAGAGATTAATTATGCTTTCTTGGCTCTGTGAGGGAGGAGAGCCACCACATGAAGGAGCGAGAAGAGAGAGACCGCCTATGGAGAGAAAACAACCGACTCGAGATTGAAACAAGGGAAGTATGACTGGAGAGGTCGTGGGTGGCCGAGAGATAGGCACCAAGGGGGGGTGTCAAATCATGCGCCATTAAGGTTACCAGCCTTCTGAAGCGTGTGGACTATTGCATGGTACAATAGCCATGCAGGAGGGGCACAGGATCCATGGGAGGATAGGAAATGACGTTTAATATGTGAGGGAAGGACGTCATATAGGGGGGACATCTTGGGAGGACATGATGTTTAATATGCATGAGGTAGGGGTGAGGTGGCGTGAACCCTATCATCGTGATGTGTGCTAAGGGGAGTGGAAGAGCCCACCATGTGGACACCTACATCGAGGGTTATCAAATATGTGCCTTATTTTTTTTGGTCTTTGGATTTCTTAAACCCTAGAAAAAATTTCAATTTAGTGGAATACATACTTTGAATTGAAAAATAAATTTTTATTGTTGAGATCATATTCAACAGTATGAGTCTATACTTTCTAAGAATTCAAGACAAGTAAGGATTATATTTAGCTCAACATGGTACTCAACAATTTGGCCAAAGGTTTGGTTAGATTGTAATTCTCTAAAGAACTGGCTTTGCACGGGTTTGGATGTACCTGATTAATGCATTTCATTATGAAATTTGAGTAATTTACTTGTATTATCTCATGTATTCCATTGTCAATTTCCTTGATAAGTTATTTCATAAACACTAACTATAATGTGTTTGTACTACTAATCACTTGTTCATTTTCTTCTTTCATTATTTTATTGGAAATTTGTGTTCCCTCATCTGAGCATTTATTATTGTTTAGCTCAACATCTTGAACATGTATTTCTGAACTACATTTGATTTTTGGCATTTTTTTGTTCTAATTTTGTTGTCAAGTTGAAGATCGTAAATGCCTTCATCACTTCTTCCAAGGCCATGGGTTGGAATTTGTTGACATTTTTACTCATCTCATTTAAAACATTTAATGTTTTGTACTCTTATGGGTTGGAAGAGTTGAGTGCTTCCATTTCAAACTTTGTAGATGAGGTTTTCCAACAATCATGTGAGATGGTTTAATCTCTTTATCAAAGTTGCTAGTAGATGTCAACATGATTATAGTTGTTGAATGACTATCGAAACTTACACATCACTGAAAGAACACTCCTTAACATATACAAGGGGATAAATTCACATTGTCTTCTATGAATGCTCCTTAACCTATACAAGGGTATAAATGCACATTGTATTCTATGGAAGGTATCATAGCTAAACACATTGTTATTCACCATTGTTTGGAAATTATTAAAGAATTTTTTGAATCTAAATTTGATGTTTTGTTTTTATGTTTGCTAAAATTTAGGATTTTTACAAATGTTAGAAGAAAATTATGCATAAAAACAGTGAAAAAATACAAAATCAAGAAATCACATAGTAAAATATTTTGTTGATGCATTCACATCCATTGGGAAAAAATATCATTCACATGATCGCAATGTAGCGAAGCATAAGCCAACATTGTTTGCTTAAGTGCACATAACAAATTGTTAAACTACATCGCAAAAGTGTGAAAATATATTATTTTAAAAGAGACAATATTGACACAATGGGAGATATGGTCAAATTATGGGCACTCAATGGTAGATTTCCACGTAGAGACATGAAGTGGTGAAAGGATTAGTGCATGTTTTTTGGCATGATAATACTAGGGATTTTTCCAACACAAAGGACATATTAAAATGTAGAATGGTTTTTAGATATTATGAACTCCACAGTAAACACTATCTTGACATAACATAATTATAATTTTTTGAGACGTTTAAAACTTCCCATGAATAGTTGAGGCTTGGTCAAATATATTTTAAGAAATGCAAACTTTAGTATGTTAGAATCAACACAATATGTAACACTTGATATTGTAGATACCACATAGAGTTTGATTATTATTATCAAACACTTGTACATATATTTCATTGTTTGCATAATAACCATGTGGATGAATACTTCAGTACACTACTACATATGAAAATAACTACATCTTTTTCATATAATGAATGTAGATGTGAGGCCTCTAGTGCTATAATCTCCACCATTGACACCTCCTTACTACACTATATAGGCACTAGAAATAGGAGAAGAATTTGAGTTGGTTGGAGAGGTAGATTTTGTTTTGCTACATCCCTCAAATACATCCTAATACCCACCAATCCTCCATGCAATCACAATACCAATATAAGAGTTGAATATTTTCAAATATGATAATTGACCAGCTAAGAGAGATCCTCCATGTGTTTACCCTCATAAGGAAGGCATTGTTGGGAAAAAGAAACCCCTAAACTCCAATTTTTCCTTTAAATCCATCGTATGGTTGTTAGAATTCACCCACATACATAAGGTTTTCCCATAAAGAGACTTACCATAATTCAAAATTTTGTTATTTTATAAGGATCTGTGAACCAGGTTTTCTTTTAAAATATGACATGCAATCATTTTTTCAAGCACTTTCCATGCAAAAAAAACTTGACAAGAAGGGATTTCTTCAAAAACTTGACATGTAAACCTTTTTTCAAACACTTGGAAAACAACTCCATCATAATATGGAACCTGTGGTTCCTTCCTCTTCTTGTCTAGCTTCTCTTGCATGGCCTTAGCATGTTTCTCCTTGACCAAAATAACCATTCACCTCATAGTGTTTGCATATGGGTTCACAATAGATTGGATTTCATCAAAAGTGACAATATTTGAATGAGGCATAACATGTCCCTTCTTCTACAAAGACTCCTTATCAAAACCCCCAAATGTACTATCAAGCTTCTCAAAAACAAACTTCATCCATATAATTAAACAACTCAAATTTCCATTGATCTAGATTTTATGAGCAGAACAAAATGAATACATATCTATATTATTAACACAAAGATTCAACGAAAAATAATAGAGATATAGTAAAACTTGGCTTCTATTAATAAAGAAAAATGTTGAAACTGTAAAATGCAGATTGAAACAAGCTTGCTAGAATGGTGGCGACTTATCTCAAAGAAGAGATGTTACAATTGCGCTCATTCAAAAGAAGAAAACTACAATGAGGCTTTGAAAGAATTTTTACAATAAATATGAATGCCAAAACCCTAGACATCCAAAAACCTAACCCTAGTAGATGAAGCGCCAAGAATCATGTGGGACTCATTGGGGTAAGTTGGTAAATCAACTTCTCAGGGTTGTAACTTTTGCATGCGATATTCGTTTTAGATGCACAATATCACATTGGAAAGGTTTGTCTAAGGAATACACATTGTCGTTAAAATCTAAATCAATCTAAATATTTACTCTAGTGAACCCTAAAAAGTTTGTTTAGGGCCTCACAAAACGACCCCGGAAGTTTGGGACCCAAAAACTAGGAAAAAACTGCCAAAATGAAAAACTACCAAGACGAGCCAGCTGGAATAGGTGGGTGGCCACCAATATCCACCTAGATCATCCACTGAGATCAATTTTCATCAAGTTCAATCAATCAACAAAAACAATCACCACACATAAATTATTCCTAAAATCCTTAACAAACAAAGCACCTTTAATGGCATAAAATAAAAAAAAAAAACTCGTGTGAAACATAATGATTGTTCCTCACCTTATCCTTAATGACATGAAGAATGTAACTTCCTTAGCCTTTCCCAAGTCAACATAAGTCCCTTCCTTCTTCAAAACCTTCACAAAAGCCAAATCTTTCCCCGCCCCTTCAACACCATCGTTGAGAATGATCAATATCTTTAAGAATCACTCAATTTTATAATATGAAACCATTTCTTAGCTACACTACCATTGAATATCACCCATAAAGTTACTATTAATTGACATTATTATCTATTTCGATGAATTCAACCTATGCATTAGTACAACAAGAATATATTCAAACATTTCCACATATATATAATTCCAAATTTATTTACAAATTTTACCTAAAAACATTTTAAATTGTGTAGAGAATAAGTGCTAGTAAGGTAGATGTAACACCCTGTTTCCCCCAAATTTGTAATTAATCCTAATACAGGAATTACCATGCTAAAGCATGATGAACATATAAATAACATTATGAATTTATATTACAGAACTGCTGAGAGGGGATGTGCAGAAAAAGAGACCACGATGGTGGTGGAGGGCACCTTGGAAAAGGGGCGTTAACTTCCACCAAGGATTTAAAATACCGTATTTGGACTCCACTGGCCCGTAGAACCAAAAGCGGCTCGCTAGCCCTGAAATAAATGCCTTGCAGGCTGGTAGGTGGATGGCTTAATGAGGGATGGGGAGGTGAACCGCCTATCCGTAGAGCCATCATGACTGACAGCGCGAGGGTAATCGTGCCACACGCAACCTCGCGAGAGGATAAGGCGTATGGCTGGAACGATTGACGGGGGCAAACGCGAGGGGAACTCTGGCGATTTTGCTACGCAGAGTGAGTGATCACAGGGAGGAAGGATTGCAACCTTCGCTCCTGGACACTGGAATATAGGAAGACGCAAGTCTCAAGAAATCGTGGTCTCAGCTCGGGGGTGGCTTGTGGTAAATCCTGTAGGAGTCGCTACGCCTACGGTTGGGTGGAAACGAGCACCCCTCTCAGCAGTCGCTTCCATTGATGAACTTACTTCTGATAAGTGTTTTGCTCATCTTGCATCTTGAATTTATATGCTGACAAATATGATTATAGACTTGTGAAATGGTACATGTTTTCTTGTGTATGAATGTCTGTGCAGTAATTGAGGGTAAAGAGTAGATATTAGCTCATAGAACTGTAAAATTGTAAAGGGTTGTAGCATGAGAGTAATCGCGTAATGTTGGTAGGAATAAGTTGACATATGCTTATCACCAAGAATAACATGCACGACGTACATTGATAAAATGAAGCCAATCATGCCCAACTATTCTCGGGAGGTTGTCTTCCTTTATCCGTTCCCAGGGTTACCCCGGTAAGGATCTCTTCACAGAGATTTCCGCCTTGGAAAGGCTCACCAAGACCCAAAGGAATGAATCTAGACCGTTAAGATCTCGGCCCAACCACCTGTCAGCCGTGGGATCCGGAGAAGCTGCGCAGGGGTTAAGCGCAGGGTTAGGTGCGCGAGGAAGTGATCTGAACTGTCAGATCTTAGATCATAGTCCCGACAGCCGTCAGATTCGAGAAGTAGTCTCGGAGTTAAACCCTAGTGTGCAGAGAAAGAGTCCTAGCCGTTGATCTCGGCAGGACACGTGTCGACGTCCTGGGAGGCATCGGGATTTCTTTCATCGGAGATTTGGGGAGTGTAGAACCTTTGCATTAGGAAATCGCGATCCGCGATTTCCCGATAGCATCTCAGCCATCCGATAGTAGGGATACGTGGCAGAGGATCCCGGAGAGTCGGAGTTCGGCATATCGGGAATCGACGTATCGGGGATTTCGAATGCATAGAGTTCTTGCCACTCGGAATCGCGATCCGCGATCTACCGATGAGATCTGAGCCGTCCGTTCACACGGGACAGGTGTCAGAGATCGGACGAAAGTCGGGGTTCGACATTTCGGAGTTTTCGAATACAAAGAACTCTTTCCATACGGAATCGCGATCCGTGAAACCCTGATGAGTGGGAGCTAGATGTCAGCACAGTAGCGGAGGAGGACACGTGTCAACACTCTGAGGAGTCATCGGAATTTCAGAGGCATCGTGGTTTTTACAGGTCGAGAGAACCGAGACCTCTTAAGCCTCGAAACCCCGATAGAGAATCCTCAGCCATTTGATCTCAGCCAGAACATGTGGCAAGAGATCCCGAAGAGTCGGGAATCGGGGCCACTCAAGTCTCGAAACAACGATAAGATCTGGACCGTCCATCGGAAGGACAGGTGTTAAAAGATCAAGCGCCATCGGCGTTTGACACATCGGGAAATCGGAATTTCCAAGGACAAGAGACCCGAGGCAGGATAAGTCGCGATATTTCGAGAAAAGGATCTCAACCGTGGATCTTGGTAGGACGCGTGGCAGGAGATCTGGGCGAGTCGGCATTTGGAGCATCGGGTTTTACAAAGGCGAGGAACTCTTGCACATGGAAATCGCAATCCGCGATTTCCCGACGCGATCATAACCGTTAGCCTGAGGGATGCGTGTCCAAAGATCCTGTAGAGATCGGGGTTCGGCACTTCGGTACTCTCGGTGGCGAGAAACTCACGACAGGAGAAGTCGCGAAATCCTGAAATGCGACGGTCCCACAGTCATAGCATCCCAGTGGAGGACAGGTGTCACTCCATGCCATCTTAGGGAGTGGGGGCCATAGACGCCAGAGAAAGGGACAGGTGTCGGAAGGCCAAGATGGGCCGTGAGTCAACGCCAAGTGGCATCGGAAATTGGAGGTTCAGAATTTATGAAGGCCTATGCATCGCGGCATCATAAACCCTGAAACCCCGATGGGTAGTTATAAGGCTGCGGACATATGGTAGCAGGTCCTGTGGATTCGGGAGCTGAACCAAGAGAGCTATGCGTAGAGGAGCGCGTCGGGACTCGGGGAATCGCGAGTCTTGAGGGTGAATGAATCTTGACACTAGAAACCCCGAATTCCCGATATAGAACCGGGGATTGGTATTTCGCTAATACGGGTTTGTGGAGATTTCTCCTGTATGGGAGATTAACCCAAAGTTTTTAAAAATAATGGTAGTGGGTGTGTTACAATAGATATTTAACAATGCTCATAAGATCTCACCAAATCCAAAATTTGTAGAGAAAAAAAGGTTGTTTTTATGTGGCTACTTTTTAACATAGAAAAAATCTATTACAAACATTAAAAGTATGATATTAATGTCACAACTTATCTAAAAAATTATTATTATTATTTATAGATACATCAGTACAACAACATACTATTGATATGGTCAAAGTAGATATAATTAAATTTGACTACATTGCTCAAGCTTGACTATGTCAAGTCTATAAAATATCACATCGTAGTCTAAACATTCTACGTTTTGGCCCTTCTCTGTGGATTTTGTTCTGATTAATTTTGCCCGAAATATCTTGAGAAAGTGTTGGATATGAAAGTTTGAGTCACTAAGTATATATAATATGATTTCCCTAAGGATTTTTCAACACATTGAATCCATTTATGCATTCAAAAATGCAATTTAAACAACAAAAAAATGTGATTTCATCCAAATTTATGTGGTCAAATTCTGACGAAAAACACCAAAACGTAGAAGAGTTAGACAACACCAAGTATCACCTAGTCATTGGTGTACCAACATCCTTAATTCAATGTTGATATACCGATGTCTATCGAGGAAAGAAGTTTAAAAAAAAAATCAAGAATTTATAGTGAAATCCAATATCAAAATTGATTATTTATCATCAATGTTAGATTTAACACCCAAATGTAGTATTTATCTTTGATCTTTTCTTGTAACTTATTTTCTTCTTCTCTTTTTGTTTGTTCCTCATTCACACTTGTTTTTTATGCAACATCATTTTGAATAATGAATTATCATAGTTGCACAAAGAATCATAAGTGAAATGAGCACACACGAAGAAATACAGCTCTGAAAGCACAAATAAGAAGTCAATGCATGGATGGGAATGTTGGTGTGGAGAAGCATGTGCATGAAATAACAAATTATGGATCTTGATGGAGAATTTGAAAGGCCAATCATGGGAAATTGAAAATATGGACTCGAAGAAATGAGATCAAGCCAATAGTGGGTGAAGATGAGTTATATTGACTAAATAGTTGAGATTTGTGTAAGGAAAAAATTCAAAGAAGAACAAAATATAAGAAGGAAAATAGAAGGAAATTAAGTTGGCCACGAAGGACATCGATTTCATTTGAATTGATTTGGATTTAAGAGAAGCTTTTGCAGGAGGCAATTGCACCTCAAAGAGAATTTAGAGATAGTTATATAAGATGCATTATTATTGAGTATCAAGAAGCACAAAGAGGTCAAAGAGAGGATGAAAATAATTGACGGATATATGAAGAAGAAAATTGAGAAAATATTTATTAATTTGAAAATTAGTTTTAAAGTATGAATTATCATTTAATATAGTTCTACATTAATAAAAAAAAATTGTTCTTTTATAGTTAAAAAAAACAAAATGTGGATAGGATAGAGACATTGTGTTCTTTACCTCTACAACTTATTAGATAGAATAAAATTATAAAATTGGAGAGGATAAAAGATTTTGCTATGAAATATAAATTTTTGGTTGAAAATATATAATTATATTATATTGATAAGTATAAATTAAAAATAAACTTAAAAATAAACTTAAAAATAAATAAAATAAGAAAAATGCACTAAAAAAATGCAACTTTACAAAATTAGTTTAATATTTCATATTTATCAATATTTCTTATTTATAAAATATTTTTTAACTTACATACAAATACAAAGATATAAGATATTAAATACATGTAAAAGAAATATAACATGATATAACCCACATATAATTAGGGGATATAAATTTTGGCAAAACTCCAATTTTATGTTGTTTAAATTGCATTTTTGAATGTAAAAATGAATTCAGTGTACTGAAAAACTTTTGAGACACTCTGATTATACAGACATAACCATTCAAATTTGCAGATGCAACAATTTCCGACTAGATTTAGAACCAAATTAAACAAATAACATCCTCCTAATAAAACCAAAAAGTAAAACATTTTAGAAAGATTATACAATTTTTTTTTTTTACTACAATGAGACATACTTTATAAGTTGCGGAAATCAACTAAAATATTAAATCTACTTTATGGGAGAGATGTTCTAACTTGAAAGTGGGAAAACAATGAATATGCTGAAATATCAAATCTTCAAATATATTTATTAGAAAACTATTGAGAGCGTCTGCATCAGTGCGTGAGATTAATTACAGAAGTAATTATAAAAGTCTCTCCATGTGTACAGGATTGGTGTTACCCTTTGTGTTTTGAAAAACACGCCATCATAATATGGTTTTTTAGTAGCCTATTGTGCAGGCTTTAATGTTGCAGCAGGTGGTATATACACTATCATATATATCTGAGCGTATATACCAAGACAATCCGAAGGTATATATATGAACCATCGCAACATTAAAACTGCGTAGGCTGGTTGTTGATCGTCATTGTCTGGTATTAAACAATTCATCTCTTTTTTTTCAAGGCATACAACGGTCGTCTAGAGCCGTTGTGTAGCATTAAACAATCCATCAATTCTTCAAAGGCCATGCATAGTTGTCTACTATTCATCACTTCTTCCAAGGCCATGCATCATAACATGGTTGTTTAGTATTACTTCTTTCGAAGCCTTGTTTTTTTTAAGTATTACATAGTCCATCATTCGGTCATCATTCGGTCATGATGGTGGATTGATTTAAGTACATCATGTGCTAAGTTATTTATTATTATAGTCATTAGTTAATATTAAGCACCACATAATGAGTTAATCATTAGTTTACTCTCTCGTGTATCTTGTGTGTTATATACACTGTTTATTATTTAAGGGATATGATAAAAATGTACTGATTAATAATTAATTTACTGTATGGTACTTAATGTTAATCATAATTATCTAACATTATTAAAATTTGTTAACATTTTTAACCATCTCATTAAAAAAATTTAGTATTTTCATTTTTTTTTTCTAAAACATAATGTTTTTTACAAAACTCTACTCTTCTAAAATATCATTTTATTAAAATAATAATAATATATTTTTCAAATATCAAAACAAAAAAATCTAACAATTTACACACTCTAACTAAAACGTGAAAACAAATTTTGTATTCTCACTAAAAGTGAATGAGGTCACCTAGAAAGATAAACATGTATGCACAAAAACCAGATGTTGAGAATATTTACATCTCCAAACTTTCTTTAATTTATTTGTCTTCAAAATCCCAATACAAAACAGTGGAATGACTAAAATATTGTATAATTTAAAAAAGAATTACAACTACATTGTGAACTATATACAAAATCCATAGCAGAGATGAGAGAAGAACAAAAAAAAATAAAAAATAAACTTGGATATTTAGAATAAAGTCTCGACACTCTTTTTTTTGGTGTTTAAATGTAACTTTTAAAGCCTTAAAAAATAAGGGAAATAGCTACAAAGCAGCTAGTTTCGACCTAATTTAAATATATTGTCCATATATAATTACCTACTCACTCCAAAAATTGAGTACACAGATTTAAGCAACTCTCTGTAGTGATATGTTTGTGTTTTCTTCCTTGAAGCTGCACCCACACATAACATTATAACTTATAAACAATTACTTCCATTGAAACTTACTCAAACATGAAGTGATCAAGAATATTACGGTATTCACTAGGACGTTGTATGATGTCAAGCAACTTATCGTATATGTTAAGTTAAGATATATGTTAAGATACGATATTTTAAGAGCATGGGTTTCATAGTCTCTAATAAAGATACAATCATCTTATTCAAATAAATCGCAATATTATTAAATGCATCAACAAATGTAATGTGTTACCGATCAAGTTGTGCAGAGTAATTTGTGAAGGACAACAACCAAAAGAAAGGAGGCCAGGGCCAATCACATAATTTGTTGCAAAGAAATTTGATATCATCTGTATAAATTTCGAGGGAGAACTTAGAAGAAGATCCTGGCACTGGGTAACATTAAATTGTGGCTTTTCAATGGGACTGAGTAATGGGATTGATATAATAATTATTGGTAATGTCATTAGTTCCCATGCTTATAGAAAAAAACAAAAAGCAATGAACTAATATGATCTTGCTCTCATTTCAGGAGCGGATCATATTCTCAAGATGCCCTTTATAATCTGTGAAATTCTCCACTCGTTTCCCCATTGTTCAAACATTCGGCACAAATTGAAGGTGAAAAAGATGAGATAGAACTGAATTAAGAGTAAGGTAATGTCTAGATTTCCAGTGCCACGAGTCCAAGGTCCTAGCTCAGATTTCGTTATCATGGAAAGACATCACCTAGGGTACCATTAGATTTAGCTATCATGGAAAGACATAGCCTAGGGTATCCAAGTGGAGAAGCATGAGGTATGTGGCTATATTTGTTGGCAGTGATAAGTAGATGATGTATTCAAAAAAATTTATTCGACTCTTTAAAAAAATTTAGTAGTATCACAAATAAATTATAAAAAATAATTTAATAATATTATAAATATGAAAAATTTGATTAATTTAAAAAATATAATTTAATAATATTATAAATATGAAAATTTTGATTAATATCAAATATAATTTTTAATTTTGTTAATGAATTATAAAATTTATGGCAATTAACTATTTTTTATTATTTTAACGTAAATTATAATATGTTTAGAACAATTTTAAAATAAATAATAAAAATATATATTTAAAATCTAAATATAAATAAAATTTAATAAAAAAATAAAAACAAAAGTCAATAGAACTTAAATAAAAAGTAAAACTAGATATAGTTCTTTTATTGATACTTGAAGGCTATAAAGCCAAATTCTTGGATTTCTATTTAGCTTTAATACAAAATTCATCAACTTTATTAAACAAACTACAATTAAAAACAATTAAAGCATGCAATAAAAAAAAATTAAAAAATAAAATTGAAAATAAAAATAAACTTAAATAAAAAATAAAAAAATAAAATTGAAAATAAAAATAAACTTAAATAAAAAATAAAACTAGATATAGTTCTTTTATTATACTTGAAGGCTAATAAATCCAAATTCTTGGATTTCTATTTAGCTTTAATTCTGGTACACATTACAACCCCTAAGTTGTGAGAGAAAAAGCGTGTGAAATTATAAAATCCCCAAGAGAATATCAAGCTATTTATCTTTTCTCCTAATGTTTGTCGACGATGTTCTTATCATGACGAAAGTTGATATGGTGGAATGGACGTCTATACAGGATTCTCTTCTACACTTCTGCTCGGTCTCGGGGCTTTCCATCAATCATTCAAAGTCTTCTGCCCACCATTGGGGGATCTCGGCTTCGGATCTACTTCGATTTAAGGACTTCTTCACCTACACCTTTATTGATTTAAAGGAGGGATTCAGATATCTAGGATACCAGTTAAAGATGGGTGCTACGCACCCCGGTGACTGGCGCTGGTTAGTGGCAATCTTTGAAAAAAAAATTGATTTCTGGTGTAACAAGTGGCTGTCAATGGGGGGCAGATTTATCTTGATTTAAGCAGTATTAGAAAGCCTTGCTGTTTTTTGGATGACCCTGGAGAGGATCCCAAACAAAATCACCTCTCTTCTTCGCAGATTAGCCTTCAATTTTCTTTGGAATGGGCGGGCTGGAAATCGCCGTATACACCTTTGCAGCTGGGAGACTCTTTCAAAACCCCGTAGAGTGGGGGGTTGGGGTTTAAAAAACCTCCACACCTTCAACACTGCTCTCCTGGCAAGTTCTTGGTGGAGAGCAGTCACCAAAGACAGTATCTGGCACCGTATTATAATTGATAAATACTTGGGATCTCTGCCTCTCTGTCATTGGATTCGAAGGACCAGCTTACAGACCAAGAGGGATTCTCCAATCTGGAAAGGCCTGGTTGCCTCCACCCCTGTGATACTTCACTAGCTTAGGTGGAAGCCCGGTACAGGTAAGGAAA
The DNA here is from genome assembly GCA_032191745.1 of Picea mariana. Lineage (NCBI taxonomy): Eukaryota > Viridiplantae > Streptophyta > Pinopsida > Pinales > Pinaceae > Picea > Picea mariana. Next base: position 405,727 of record JASDQU010099847.1, read on the forward strand.
TTTTCATCGAAAAGGATAAAATAATCGGGCTGGAGGAGAGATCACTCCTTTCTTCCTCCTTGTGCGCCCATCTCAGTACTCTCAACATCATGACACTTTCCGATGTCAGAATGCATGGTGTTACAGCACTTCCGGATCACTGGTTGGGAAGCAGTGAGCTGGCACTTGTTGGCTCATGGGCGGCAGAGTGGAATTGCTTTATTATAGCCCTCAGTAGTGCTGTTATCACCCTTTCGACAGAGCCAGACTCGCTGTTGTGGGCTGGAGGGGATGCTATGGGCACTCTTTCGGTTAAAAATTTGTATGCGGCAATTCAATTACTAAGCGTACATTCTCTTGACTCATCCTGGTATTTCCAGCTCTGGAAATGGACAGTTCCACTTAAAATAAAACTCTTTCTCTGGCTAGCGGGCAAAGCCAAGATTCTTACTTGGGATGGATTGCGACGGCGTGGTTGGGAGGGGCCCGACATTTGCCTACTCTGTCTTTGCTCAAGTGAAGATGTCTAGCATCTTCTCATCCATTGTGAATTTGCGAGGGAGGTTTGGTCGCGACTTCTTCTGCATCTCAATCTTCCATTCAACTGGAACAGGGAAACTTTATCAGATTGCTTTCAACTGTGGGTTAAACAAAAAACTCCCCCTATCGGCCTGGCTGCCATTGTCTGTTGGCAACTTTGGTTAGAGAGGAACAGGGTGACTTTCGAGGACCGGCCACCAAACCTTCAATCTGTTGTCCACAAAGTTCTATACTCATTTCAGTGGACTCAAGCCCCAGAAGTCTATCATCTTCACAAAGCTGTTGAGATCAATCTACCAGTGGGATATACGCTCGCTTATTTCGATGGTGCCGAGCAATCCGGATGCTGTGGTGCTGGAGGTTTCTTCAAATCCAATCAAACAAGGATCACCAAATGGTTTTTTAGCTGTGGTAGGGGTACGAACACAAAGGCTGAACTCTTGGCGCTTTGGTCCACCCTCTACTTAGATACTTCTTGGTCTGTTAAACACTTAATAGTATTGGGTGACTCACGGGTAGTCATTGATTGGATCAATTGTAAATCAAACCTCTGTTCTGTCCACATAGAATGTTGGAAACAGAAAACTCTGGTGCTTTCAAAGCTCTTCGAAGATGTCAAATTCCAACATGTACAGAGATCCCACAATGGTGAGGCCGATGCTCTCTCCAAGCGAGCTCTCAAGGAGGAGGTTGGTTATCTCTCCATCTTCCATAGCGACGACGGTGTGGACAGCCCCTCGACCCATCTTAACATTTTTTGACATCGGTTGGCAACATTCCTGGACAACGTTTATTACAGCGTTCAACTTCTGTGATTGTTGGGGTGTTAGTGATTGATCCAGGAGCCGATTACAATTCTGCAATCTTCCTGTGATAGTGGGGTGTAAGTGATAGACCAATGTGCAGATCAGATGCCTTCTACGGTGACAACAGGGTGCTTGAGATGGACACAAGAGCCGATTTTTTGCTTCTGTGTTGGCTGTAAAGGGCAGTGTTGATGGTTGTTACTTACCTATCACTGTGTTGGCAGTATAGGGCAGTGTATTTGGCTGTTACTTTCCTTTCACAGTATTAACAGATATATGGCGGTGTATTGGAATCGATCTGCTGACCGATGACGTTCCGTCATTGACTGCTAGTCTGACAATGTAAATGAGTTTATACCTTTAATAAATTCGAGTAAATTTTTCCCTGGAAAAAAAAGCTATTGGAATTGTTGCAACTTGCAGCCAATCACTTGGGTCGTACAACAATTTTTTTTTAATGTATAGTGTGAAGATAAAGTTTCCTAACCGCCTCTTTTCCGATGGACGTTCTTGCGGCTGCTTGATTTATTTATTAGTTGTTTTTCAGTTGCCCGAGCAGCCCCGAGCAGGTTTGGAATTTCAAATTTCCCATGTCTCTCAAGTGAAAATTTGATGAGGGTTATTTTCATGCATGTCTTTTTATGTTTTTTTTTTATGTTTTAGGTAAAACCATAACTGTCAAATTATTTTGTATGTTATATGAAAATTTTATTGTTATAATTTGTTTCCGATTTTTTGTATTTTGATTATATAATTTTTTTTAATAAAATAATAATAATAAACAAACTCAAGAAAAGCATTGATATTCTAGGTTGTAACTTAATTTATATTATCAAAACAATATTGTGGAATATTACATAATACATAGCTCCAAAATCTAGTTTTCAAGAGTTATCAATGCCGAGATTTTACAAATTAAACATTTCAACTGCAACCCCTACATCCTTGGGAAAAATTCAAAATTGAAGATATGGTTAACTATGACACATGAAGCTCAAACATCATGGAACAACAAGAAACCTTTCACATTTGAAGATAAATAGAAATATGATTTATGTCTTATTTAAACTTTAACAAGAATATAGTGCCTACCCTTCCAATTCAAGAAAAGCAATGAATTAAAGGGGATTTCTGGATCGAACCAATCCAAGAAAAACAGTGAATTAAAGGGTATTTTCAAAATATAAATATGATTTTGGAATGAGTTGGTTAACTTGAGTGTAGTTTCTTTCTCCTGAGTCACTAGTAAGTTAGTAACTACCAACTTGGTGCCCTACATAGAACCAATCCAAGAAAAACTGTGAATTAAAGGGTATTTTCAAAATATAAATATGATTTTGGAATGAGTTGGTTAACTTGAGTGTAGTTTCTTTTCCCTGAGTCACTAGTAAGTTAGTAACTACTCATGAATGACAGAGGATTAACCGTTAAAATATTACTCATGAATGACACGAAAATTAACCATTAAAAGAGGAAAAACCATGGTGAATCACAAATAGTCATGGAAAACAAGAAAACATTGATTTTAAATACAGAGTATGAATGTACCTCTAGTTGTTGTTGCTCTGAAAGGGTGGAGGAATTAGATGACTCAAGTCTGGAAGCCATTGTTTCCGTCTATTTAATCCTTGGATTTGGTGGTAGCCTGGTAGGGTTTGGGTTTCACTTTCTTAGCATGAAGCCATAACTTCATAGAGGAGAAAACCCGTTACCCAAGCACTCCCACATTCACACTCTCAATTGCAAATGGCACTGGGCAGTATTGGGGGCTAGAGTGGAGAAGAATGAATCCACCCTTGAAATGTGGGCACCTTCATTGTTCATTTACTCCCTCAATTAATATTGTGCAAGTGGCATCAACAAAATCGTTCACCATGCTGCTTTGCTATAAATATCTCATTATAATTATTATATGTCATTATAAAATAATTCTACCAACTAATACAAGATAACCATACTTAGAAATTACTATTAAAAATATTACTATATTATAAAAATATTAAAAAAAATTTAAAATATATATTACTATATTATAAAAATATTAAAAAAATTTAAAAATATATATTACTATATTATAAAAATATTAAAAAAATTTAAATATATATATTACTATATTATAAAAATATTAAAAAATATAAAAATATATATTACTATATTATAAAAATATTAAAAAATTTTGAATATATATATTCAATGAAAAATAAAACCTCATAATAATAATAAAACACTAATAATAATATATATTGAGATATATATTATACAAATTAAATATTTTAAATTTAAATTTAACCAATAAATACCTATAAGGTGTTTATGGTGGTTAATGTAATACTAAGTACCTACTATAATTTTTTATAGGTAAAAGTCAATTTGACGTGTTTGGCATTTTAATACATTTTTTACTTGTAGATTTTTTATTACTTGTCAATTGAAATAAAAAATACATCCCACATGACGTCAAATTCCAGCCCTGGCCCCGAGTACTCAACCATTGTCCATGCCAACATACTTGCACTCAACCCAACAAATGAATTGAACCACCTTTAAAAAGAGACCAAGAGTGAGCTCAGTTATGGACCTACATTACAACAGTAATAATTGTAGACACATATTTCAAGATAATGGAAATACGTGTAGGGGCAGAGTACCTAGAGGCTAGATGCATACAACAAAATTTGTGCAAAAGAATTATCTAAGTTTTTTTCAGAGATCTACCCGCTAGCTGTGATCTGCACGTGATCTCTTCTCTGTCTACTTGTCTGACGGAACTAACAACCAAACCAAATTCACATTTTAATTCTTATCATCAATTCCATATCCAAATTCACATTTTAACTCTACCATATAATTCCTCAGTAGGCGCTACCCAGAGATATGTTATAGCAGTGGCTAATCCTTTTCTGGGCAACATAACGGGAAAGATTTTTGGGTAACATAACGAGAAAGAGGTGCTAGTAAATGAGGCTCATCAACACCTTCAAGCAAGCATATAGCCTTTCACCTGGACAAAAACTGTTATTATTGTTGGTAAAGAGGGGGCATAATATCTATTAGCATAGTCTTAAGTGGCCAGACTATTTCTTAAGTTGCTCAATGTGTTTGGTGTATAAAACATATCACAAGATATGTTTCCTACCAACAATTTGAACCCATGTAACAAATTTGTATTTTATTCTGTTGTACATGGTTATCGTAGTGCCATATGTCTATTTATTGAATGTCATAGTGCCATATGTCAATTTGATGAATTCCACGGTGCAGGGGGTCATTCATTTATCAAGCAGCCCACTCTGGGCAACGGGTTGTTCATTTCTCAGTGTTTTGATCTGCTAGTGATATTTTTTTCTCATTAAAGGATGTGGGAGGGAAGAGCTAATTCGTTACTTTCTGCGAATTAAGTATTTCTCTCTGCAAATTAAGTATTTCTCTTCCTCTCCCAACCGAGGGATATTTTGGAATTAATTGGTAAGGGTTGTAAGAACGATTTCTTTAAACAATAGCAACAGGCAGGTTCTTCAAGCCGTAGTTGCAGCAAGATAAAAAAACATCATTTTGGCAGTGTTGCATATGTTATTTTTTGGACGTTCTTTTTATGTGTAAGTCCTCTTCCAGTCTATCAAAATGATTATCCTTATCCCTTTGATTCTTGCTTGCACCCAAAGAGCTTGATTTTCTAGCTCTAGCTTGCCCGCTTGAATTATCTCCCTTTGTTCTCACATGCTCACTGGAATGATCTATCCTCTAGCTTCCATCCTCACTTATTAAGTTAGAAAGGTAGCTTACCCTCCATTCTATCATTAACTAAAGGAGGTATATTTATAGCAATACAGTAAGTGGCCTAGGTTAAATGAAGCTCAAAGAAGCCCTTAGAAAACCTAGTCTATTTATAGCAATACAATAAGCGACCTGGGTTAAATGAAGCTCAAAGAATCCCCTAGAAAACCTAGTATGAGGTATAAGTAGTAGTAAGTTTGAGCAGTTATCCTAGTTCGTAGAGAACCAGAGAGAGGATATATTATTAAGTCCATTGGAAAAGAGAGAGGATATATTATTAAGTCCACTGGAAAAGCAACTAATGCAAGTGGATAGTGAAAATTGAATAAATATGCATAATCATCTTAAAGATTTGGGAAAAACTGTTGCAAAGGAAACATGATTGTTGCTTCCTCATGGGCCTTTGATAGATAAAAATGTTGGCTTGTTGCAATACTCCTATCTAAGTTCTTAATCATTCAACTCTTAGTAGTTTATTCAACAAAAATATATGTACAGTTTTTTAATTCTTCATCATTTATGAACAATGAACAGGTGATAAAAGAGCTGCGGATAAAAATCAATGATTTGTTGTAGCAATCATTTGTAAGTGCACAATCTAATCCTTTATAGATTTTCCATTTTCCAATAAAATCTTTGAACAATTTGTTATTTCTTATAGTTATTTCAAAAATGAACAATTTTTTTTTTCTTGTAGTTGTTTCAAAAATGAAAAGGTAATAGAAGAAGAGTGGGGATTTATTCTAATGGTCTATATAATCCTTATGAACAATGAACATATGATAACAAATATGCAGGCAAAAGTCGATGTTTTTTTTGCAGCAATCATCTGTTAGTAAGTGCACAATCTTAAATCCTTTATAGATTTTCCAATACAAATCTCTTTATAAATTGTTACCTTTTATCCTTTTTCAAAAAACGAACATGTAATAAAAGAAAAACGAACATGTATTAGAAGAAGTGTGGGGATTTATGCTAATGGTCCTTATAATCCTTATGAACAATGAACATGTGATAACCGTGGGGAAAAGTCGATGGTTCAGTGCAACAATCACCTATAAGTGCACAATCTTCAATCCTTTATAGATTTTCTATCATTCTATCATTAATAACAGATCTACTGGAAAAAATCGATGGTTTGGTGCAGCAATCATCTGTAAGTGCACAATCTAAATAACTGATTTTCATGCAATAGTCTTATCTAAATATAGACGCCATTTCACTCGCTAAAAGATGTGGCCTCAGGTGGGAATGAATTTATCTTATATAACATGCTAAATTTATTCTATGATAATGAGAATCTGACCTTATAACTCTCTTTGTTGGCCGGCTTACTTGTAAGTGATAACCTGAACTTCAAGCTATCTCTCCTTTCTCCATTTTCTCATATGTTCATAAGACTGGACCAATCATTTTAGCTCATCTCTTTCTTTGCTAGCTATTGCTAACTAGCTATAATAGCTTTTGTCATGGATATAAGCTACAATTCACAGAAAAATAGATAATATTAATATCTTACCAACAAGATTACATTCTGTAAAAACTCTAGCTTGTCCCTGCAAGCTAATGTTATTGATTCAAAAGTATTGCAAGGTATTGATTTCTTTCTCCCATATGCAGGTATTCATATGAGAGTTTAAATTCAATTCTTAATATGATATAAAAAGGCAAAGATATAATAGTGATTCTATGAATTAATTTAAACATAGCACCACCTATGTTAATTTGGATATTTTCCAATTGTGCAGACCTATGTTAATTTGGATATTTTCCAATTATGCAGGGGGTGGATATTTACCAATTGTGCAGGGTGGTGGGTGCAGGGCGGTGGGGAGACAGTGAGAGTGAGTAGGGGCTAGGCATTGAGCAGGTGGCCAAGTAGTGGCTAGAAGTTGAGTGGGTGGCTAAGCAGATGAGGAGGTGGCTAGGCGTTGAGCAGGTGGCCAAGCAATGGCTAGAAGTTGAGCGGGTGGCTAAGCCGTGAGCCAAGCGATGAGCAGTTGCTAGAACTCGATTGATGTCAAGTTTTCAGAACTTGTCTGTAACGTTGTCAGAACAACCTACATAACAACCACTAAGAAATTTGTATTTTTAAAATTATTTTTTAACTCTGACAATGGAAAAAATTAAATACCTCATACCTGAGGAATAATGTCATGTCAAAAAATATTCACCCAATCACAAATTCGATGATTGAAATTTGATAAATATGAAAATAGTTTTTTTTAAATAAATCAAATTAATATAAAATTTATTCAAAACTTATCACAAATTAGATGATTAAAATTTGATAAATATGAAAATAGTTTTTTTTTTTTAAATAAATGAAGTTAATATAAAATTTAACCAAAACTTAAGAAATAATAGAAATGGGGAGATTAATTAATAAGAAGCACTTTGACTCGTGACCGAATGCTATAGTCCCTAACCAAGCAGGGACTAATATCCAAATATGTAAAAATGTGATTATAATTAATAGAAATGGGGAGATTAATTAATAGGAAGCACTTTGACTCGTGACCGAATGCTATAGTCCCTGACCAAACAGGGACTAATATCCAAATATGTAAAAATGTGATTATAAAATTATAGCATAAAATTAAAAATATAAAAACTTTATTATAATACTATATTAAATGTTTAATCTTAAAAGAATGAAAAACAAATTGTTAAAAAAATTGGATACATAGAATTTCTAACAAAGATAGTATGCCAACACAAAATTTCAATGTTATCCAAATATGTAAAAATGTGATTATAAAATTATAGCATAAAATTAAAAATATGAAAACTTTATTATAATATTATATTAAATGTTTAATCTTAAAAGAATGGAAAACAAATTATAAAAAAGTGGAATACATTGAATTTTTAACAAAGATAGTGTGTCAACACAAAATTTCAATGTTGAGTAAGTGTAAAATTGCCTTTTTTCAACAACATGGGTTACTCTTGATGAGAAGTCTTAATTAGACTTCTTACCATTTGGAAGAGACAATCCATCCTAATTCTAGCCTGATAACATTTTGAATTGTCTTTTGATTTGTTTTTATCGGTAGTTACATGGTCTACTGATGAAGGTGAATGATGGATGGTTATGCAAACGAAAAATGTAGATGAAGACTATGTAAATACATGAAAGAAATCGAATCTACTTATAATCTATCACATCCTAACTAGGAGAAAATCATCAAAAGTAAATGAGTTGTAATGAAACTAAATTCTTCTTAAGACCCCAGTGAATGTTATGAAGGTGCAGAGTTAGAAACACATGCATATACATACATAACCAAAAAAGTCTAAATCAAATATATGCATACATCAACAACTCATATGTTTAGGGTGTATAATATAAGAAGGAATAACAATACCTATTACCTAATATGTCCTTACAACCATGTGAACAACATACATTCTGCATGAAATAGTTCGCAGCAAAACAACAACACACACAAGTTATTCTCTCTATCCAAAGTTGACCCTCAAGGCTTCTCAATACTAATAGTTACAGCAGTAGTACATCAAAGCTCCAAAAAATGGCTTCTCAATTTTAGTTGACACTATATTCCCAAAAATAATTCAGAAATGTACAATGTTTGAAGAACCAAAAATCCTCTTATTTAAGTACAATTCTAGAATTTATTAAGACTCAATATGACTCAATATGACTTACACTCAACTCTTGCACCTTCTCAATCATAATAAGTCTCAATTCTTTCACTGACAGAAACAAAAACCTTAGAGCAATTTGACACCTTCTATAAAGTTTTGGGACCGTTGGTGCAAATACTATTGACCTCAGACCTTGATCTTGGTAGTTCCATGGGAGGTCAGTAATCTGACTCTGTTCTAGCACGTTATGCATTTATTCCTTGCCTGAACTTCCAAAAATGATTTCGTATGGAAGAAACTTCTCATGAATTCCCACTGCAATTTTTTTCATTGTGAAATATAATGAAGAAACAGATGCAGTGTTCCATATCTAGGGCATGCGTATGAACCACGAAATGTTACATTTCGTATTCATCATCGAAATAGGAATGCCTCATCTAATCTGGACGACTGAATTAACTCACAATTCCAATAGAGATGCCTTCGATGGCTTTAGACCTATAGCCAGCGTCACTACTTTCATGGCTTTGGGATCCGCCGATGAAGTTGATAGAAAGTGTTCCAATGCCATCGACAACATTCTTCTCAAGTGCTCTGATGCCATCCACCTGTTCTTCTCAAGTGTTCCGATGCCATCAGAGATTTCCCTTTCAATGCCTCAGATGAGTTTCGTAGCAGTTTCGATGAGCTTCGGAGCACTTCCTCTCATTGCCTCCCATGAGCTTCGACGAAGTTTGTCTCATTGCCTTTGATGAGCTTCCGTGAAGTTCATCTCATCTCTGTCGATTTGCACTTAACAATGTTTTCATTATTGCATTCTTCCCTTTGTTTATTTTCTTTTGATTATTATATAAGATTTTTTATTTAATATTTTTCTTTTTCTTTTGATTATCATATATTAAAATAAAATCTAAATTCAAACCATTTAAATTTAACTTGAATTTACATTTAAAATGCTGAAAAAGAATTTAAAATTAAATAAATTGTATTAAAATCAGTAATACCAAACTTCATCAATTTAATGTGGGAGGAGAGAAAACCAATTTGCAAACATCTTGCTTATGTTGTTGAGGAACTTTTAAATCTTCATAACTTGCTCATACGAAGTCGGATTGGAGTATCATATTTTTCTTTATGAACACAGAGAGACGCTTCTTTCTATCCAACTCGTCCTGCCATACAAACATATCATCTGTGTAACGACTCACGAGGCGACCCCCTCCTCCTAGGGATTTGGGAGAAAAACCCTTGGCGATTGGTTTGGGTACTTTCGAGAACCGAATTTAGATTATGTGAGTTGCATTGGAATTGTAACGGTGAAACTCATACACTTCACCAATTCCGGCGATGAAAAATTCACTTTGACAAAGGCCAAAAAATAACGCTCAAAGGCATTTTTTAATCAAAGTTCAGGTCTCGTTTTCGTTGTTGTTTCACCAAAATTCGATTTAGTAAGTTCCCGTGTCATCTATGATGTATAAAATCTTAATTAATCCATTGATGTCGAGGCGATGTGTGAGTAGCACGGAATTATAAACCTGCAAAAACAACCAATTGAATTTTGGGACGCTCAAGATGGTTTCAAGGCTGGGAGAGTCGAGTTTCTTCTGATGTGCATTTCAGAGCAAGCGCAATACCAATAGGTATTGTGTTTAACCCATATGATTTTAGAGGACACTTTCACAATCAATATTTAGTCATAAAATCAAGAAGCGCAAAATAAACAAGCTGGTATAATGTGTGCGATGAAAGTTACTAGTGACACAATAAGCTTAATTATGAATATTTAGTCATAAAATCAAGAAGCCCAAAATAAACAAGCTGGTATAATGTGTGCGATGAAAGTTACTAGTGACACAATAAGCTTAATTATGATTGTAGTATGAAGCAGTTTAGGTGACACAATAAGCTTAATTATGAATATTTAGTCATAAAATCAAGAAGCGCAAAATAAACAAGCTGGTATAATGTGTGCGATGAAAGTTACTAGTGACACAATAAGCTTAATTATGATTGTAGTATGAAGCAGTTTAGGTGTAGTAGGTAATAAGTGACCATCTATATAATTAGGCGTGGAGAGCTTAGTCAATGTAAATGTTAGGAGACTGATTGACAGACGCAACAAGAAGGATGTGAGTTGGAGGAGGATAAGATAGGCCTTAAGATGGAGGTAGTCCTTGCTAACCGGGTTAGTGTTGGAAAGAGGAAGAAGATTATCGTCGATGCATTCAACAATAGTGAGGGGTCAACATCATTCTCTTGCTGCATCGAGGAAGAGAGAGGGGAAATCATCAACAAGCAGTGCAACAAGCAGTGCATCGGCAAGCGAGAGATGAACTTCGTCAATATGCAATGTATCGAAGCGAAAGGGAGGAGCGTTGTCAATATGCAATGCATCAACGAAAGTGGGAGGTTAGACACTAAAAGGCATGTGTGAAACTAAGATAATCGTGTGAAAATTAGCGATGTGTCGGCGTTGATAACACAAACTTCGTCGATGATAAAGATGTAAATCAATGAAGTTTAGCAGAGGCACGACTACGCATCAACCAAGTTTGAAGGAAGGTTTTGTGTGTGCTGGCAAAGAAATCACTGGCATGCCAATGTGTAGGTGGAAGAAAGGATGCATTCGCCAATATGTTAGGTATCGGTGCAGGAAGAGGGAGCTCGCTGAAGTGCGGATCGACGGGTCGAAGAGATCTGAAGAGAAACTGAAAATGGTAAAATGGGAAGAGCGGGAGAAGAACTTAGGCTTAGCCATTCACACAGGAGAGAGAGTGAGTGCAAGGGTTCCGGTGAGAATTTTATAAGGGGGAGAAATTTATTATCTTAGAGTGACGATCTTAGAAGAAAATTAGAAGGTTGTTGTGTGTGTAACAGAACAACGAGGAGGGAATGGATGTGTTAGATCTCCAATTCCTCTAGTGAAATATCAGTCCCAGATCAAAATATTTCTTCATTGCATGTTTGCATGCACACTACTTCATTCCAACACAAAAAAACACTTACTTTCATGATTGGTAGACTAATTTTAATTTGTAAGATTTAGATATATTTGAGATTTTAACGACATAACCTATAATGACGTTTTGAAATATTTTGAGGCTGTAAAAAATACATTTATGCCATCATAACTATCTTTTATGATGACTATTAAAAAAAATTAATTGTATTTGATGGGAAAAGGATTCCTCGGCTTCATCACACTTAAATTTATATTGTTGCAAATGTCATATGGACATGGAAACATCTTATTTATATAAATCCAAGTCTATTTATTTATAGAACCATTTAGGTTAGTATTAGCTATACACAAATCTTCATTAATGAATAAATATTTCTTTAGGTATACCTACACTTATATTTCTTTGTTCTCACAAATTGTGTTGCTTAGTCTATTACCACTTTTCATTTTTCTTTTGTTTATCTATTTTTCATCTATGTGTATGATGTATTTATTGAGTTTCATCAATCATCCCATACTTACAGTCTTCGAAGTTGATGATTAATTTCATAAATTTAATTATTTTAGAATTTATTTCGATTTGCTCATTTATCTCATATTTATTTTTCATTTAATTTTATAATTGTATTGGAATTATTTATTTCAATCATTATTTTACTTTAGATTATTACAATGTAGAATTTATGTTTTTAAAATATAACTTAATTTGTTCAAATTATGTAATTTTTTAACCATGTATTAATTTATTAATATCGGTTGTTCTAAATCAACTTTCATGATGATTAGGAAATAATGTTTAGCAAAGAAGAGATAAGATGTTTGAACATTTTATCTTTATAAATGTATTTAAAATAAAAAAGTTTATCCCATACTAAATTTTGAAATTTGTTATAAATAAGATCATGACATAGCAATTAGAGGAGATAATGTCATATAATTGAATTCTTTCTATAAATATGCATTATTATGTTGGAAATCATGATTATCAATTACATGTATGATTTTATTTTGTTTTATGATTTATAAATTAAATAAAGAATCATAAAGTAGGAGAAAAACATTTATAGTTAATGTTCTACTCTAATCAATTCATTAGTACAATAATAATATATTAAATATTTCTACATATATAAATTAAAAATTTATTTAGAAATATTATCTAAAATTCCAATTTAAATTAGGTAGAAAATAATTTTTAATAAAGATTTAATTTATTAATATTTCTAATATATCACCTAATCCAAACTTTGTAGAGACAAAAGATTGTTTTTGCACAACTACATTTTAACAAATAAAAATATTTATTATAAACATTAAAAAAATATGACATAATTTTAACAATCTCCCTTGAAATTTAATATTTTTGCATTGGCATCCATACACTATGACATCTCATTGATATAATCAAAGTTGATTTGATCATATTGAACGTCTCATTGATATTTAATCAAAGTTGATTTGATCAAATTGCCTATGTTAACTCTATAAATATCTCCCATGCATCTATGTATTGATGTCCTTAAGGCAACGTGGATATATGAGTGGCCATTGGTGGTAAGAGTAAAAAAATAAATTTCAAGAATTTACAATGAAATGCGATGTCAAAATTGATTGTTTATCATTAATGTTAAAATTTATCCCAATCATAGCAAAGTCACAGAGAAATGACCTCAAAGAGTAATCCCAATCCCAAAGAATTGGTAAAATGAAATGCAACTAACTAACTATTTTTTTCTTATTCGGTGAGAAACAATCCTAGACCTTATGTTTCACAAAGTTTTTGTGCTCGAAGCTCCACTTCAATGTTCCACTCCAGCTCCTTCTCCAATCATATGTATACAAAGAGAAAAATCACTGTAAAATAGGTATTTACATCCATAGCTAACTTTCATAATATATCAATACAAAGTATATTCATTAGTGTTAAAGATAATTGAAAACTCAACTGTAATAATTATACACTTTAACACCAAACAAGATGGGAAATATATCTCTTTATTAATGAACAACAAAAAATAAGATTGTTATAGCATGTGTCTATAGTGTCACTACTATTGAACCAACATACAGGTTTCTCCATCAGGCCAGTGAATATCTACTCAGCCTCTTACTCATCCACTCAATCATGCCTAGAAAAGGAATATAACTTCTTTCTGCCAATATAGGAAGAATGAATACTACTGGAAACAAGGGTTTCTAGGTCTAGAGGGAATAATCACAAACAAGATAAGAAATTGCTAGCATTATGTTGCTTCAAGGCTTGACTTTCCTCTCCTCTACAACTTCGCTCTTTGTATACCCTCTCCAAGTGGTTGGAGTGATTACAAACAATTGTAAATGGGAAATAAGGTGTCAATAAGTAGGGGAACCCATAAACCATACCCTAAAATACGCAAAATTTTAATTTTTTGAGCCAAAAAGATGTGTACATGTTATGCAAAGGAGAAACAAACGTATGTATGCACTCTATATAGGTGATAGGGAACATGTCAACAATTGGTGTTTTTTGAAGATCTCAGAGGAGGAAAAAAGGGAGTGAGTCTACAAGTAGGGAAAGGGTAAGGCCAACATGGCATCAATGCATGTGAGATAGAAAGTGACATTATAAAAGATGCCCCCTAATATGTGGGGTCAGAAGAGCAACTTATGGCCGAAATACATTATAAATATAGGAGGTGAGGATGTAGTGGGCCCGGGTAGAGGTCATCAAACACCGGTCTAGGAATAAAACCTACAACATAAAACAAGTAAGAGTATTCTCTTCCCGTGGCGGGCATACCCATACTTTGGAGTGATAAAAGCATAGTTTCCAAAGAAGGTACATTGCATATCCATGAGATATGTATATAAACAATGATCATGGCCATGAAAATGAATACATAGTGGATCCATGTCAAAAGAAATCATAGCCTAAAAGAGATATGTAGTGGATCTATGTCTCAGAATGAGAGGAGGATATTTGGAAACAAGAGATTTACAAAATGATCCTCCACAAGTAGCAATGTCATAGAAAGGAAGTGGTACTATCCAATACAACTCAGGAAACAACATAAATGAGGTGATGCTACTATAGACATGAGGTCTTCAAAATACATCCCCTATGGTATGAGTCTACACTATTGATCTAGGTGAATATTGGTGGCCACACACCTATTCCAACCGACTCCTCTTGATAGTTTTTACTTCAACACGTTCTTTTTTACTTCTTTGTAATTGTGGTTTCTACACTTTCGGGGTTGTCTAAATCCCTACACATGTCCAGGTGGATACTGGTGACCTCCCACCTAATCGAACTAGCTTATTTTGGATATTTTCATGTCAACACATCTTTTTGTACTTCTAGGGCTGTTTTGGGGCCCTAAACTGTTTTTTTTTGGCTTGTCACAGTCAAACTATAGACAAAGTCAGTGTTTGATGGAATAATGTCTAGTTCTCAAAAACACCTTTCCAATGGGTTATCATGCACCTAAAACGAATGTTGTATGCAAAAGTTACGACCCCCGGAAGTTGAGGTACCAACTTAACCATCAAGGCCCACATGAATTTTGGTGTTTCACCTCCTAGGGTTAGGTTTTTGGATGTATAGGGTTTTGGAATTCATGATTAATGTTAAAAAGGCCTCTGGAGCCTCATTGTAATGATTCTTCTCAAATGAATTCACATAGCAGCCACATCTCTTCTCAGAGATAGCTACCACCATTCGAGCAAGTTGTTTCAGTTCTGCAGTTTTACAGTTTCATCCTATTTCATTTATTCAATAGAAGCTATTGTTCACCGGATATCTTTGTTGTTCTCTGTATCTCTATGTTTATTGTATTCAGTCTATTAATAAGTTCGTTCCACTCCTAAATCTGGATCAATGGTATCAGAGCGTTATGCTCTTCATTTATTGTTCTTCAAGCATGTCCCTGACAAGATCTAGGTACAAGAAGTTGTGACTTGAACCAATTGAGCCTTTTCAAGATCAGTTGTACCGAGACCAACAACAATCCATTAGGGATGAAAAGAAAGATGATGGAGAAGGGGATCTTTTTAAAATGTTGCTCGAGGAAGCCTTTGCACAACAAAGGAACAAAATGATGGGCAACTTTGCATAGATCCTTTGGCGGCTTCCCACAGGAGAAGCATCTTCATCAAGTGACCATGCAACCCCCTTCAAGGTCCAGATAAATTTTGATATTCCATTATTTGAAGCACTGATAGATTCGGATGTTGTAGATAAATGGTTGAATCTTCTCGAAGGGTATTTTTCGGTCCACAATTGTTTCGATAGGGAAAATATTATTTTTGCACTCTTCAAGGTCATCCCCCATGTTAAGGATTCATTGGATACTTACTATGAGCAAAGGGCCATAGAGGAATATGTAATATTTGTGGTCTCCCCTTCATGGGATTCCTTTTGGGATTCCATTAAAGCTACCCTACTACCCTGTTGGAAGCTACGGGGACCAGTACACTAGATGGACCACCCTGCGTCAAGAAAGGGACCATACAATACTAGATTTCACCAATATTTTGCATACCTTGCGCACCAAATTTGGTATCAAAGACTCTGAGCGACATATGTTGCTCAAATACCACGACTATTTGCATAGATATATTCAAACAAAAATGGAGTCTCTAAACATCGCATCATTGGGTATGCCTTATAGATATGTTGTCAACATCGAGAATAAATTTAAGCAGAAGAGGCGAGAGTTTAGATCCGCAAACCCCTCACCGTCAAAGCAGGGAAAAGGCGACCCCAACCCACATAACAAGGGATAGAGAAAATATGGCCACTCTCAAGGAAACTAGTCCAAGCTACAACACAAGAAGGGTAATGAGAAGTCAAAGAAGGACACGGGAAAATGGTGTGAATACCATAAAATCCCTTGGCATAACACCGAAAAATGTCACTCCAAGTAGTCACTCATCGCTGAGTTGTGCATCATTTCTTCCATGGTCATGATGGTGGATTGATTTAAATACATCATAATGTGTTAAATTATTTATTATTATATTTGTTGGCTAATATTAAGCACCACACAATGAGTTAATTATTGGTTCACTCTCTCGTTTATCCTATGTTATATACATATTGTTTATCATCTAATAGAGAGGATGAAAATGCAGTCGGTCAATAATTGGTTTACTACATGGTACTTAAATGTTAATCATAGTTTTCTAATGGTGCTGGAATTTGTTAACATTTTTACCCATCTCATTAAAAAATGTAGTATTTTTATTTTTTTGAGGCATAATGTTTTGTACAAAACTCTATTTTGGAAAATATCATTTTAATAAAGTAATAATAATATAATTTTCAAATATCAAAATAAAATAATCTAACTATTTACACACTATAATTAAAAGGTAAAAACAAAGTTTGTAATCTAATTTTTTAAGTTCTCACTAAAAGTGAATGATGTCATCAATTCTGGGAATTGGGTACCTGTGCCGAGAAGCCTTGGGAATCCATCTTGATGGATTACATGTATGGCCTATGGTCACTGTTTGAGACCAAGCTCACTAAATCCACTTCTTTCCACCCCCAAATCGATGGACAAACATAGGTCGTCAATCAGATGATTATGCACATCCTACGCATGTACAACTCTAAGCATCCATGTACATGGTATGAGAGTCTTCCCTATGTTCAACACAGTTACAACAGGGCTCTCCATAGCTCCACCGACGATAGCCCATTTCAGGTGGGGTTGGGATTCCAACCCTCGGGTCCCATTGATGTTGCACTACCTCTTGAAATCACACAGAAAAACTCTTCCCATGTTCATTATGATACTGACAAAGCCACAAATTCATTGAGTGGATTCAACACATCCACCAAAAGGTCCATGAGATTTTACAAAAAGCCAATGCTAAGTACAAGCAACACCATTATCAACACATGATACCGCACCAATTTCAAGTGGGAGACAAGGTCTAGTTAAATTTGCAGAAAGAGCGTCTTACAGGGCCCCATTGGAAGCTCTTCCCACTTCCCTATGGGCCTTACACTATCACCAAGGTTGTGGGTAGAAATGATTTTGAGCTCAACAGTCCACCCTTCCTTGGCTTGCACCCAGTGTTCAATGTGGACCTCCTTCAACCATATTTTCCACCATCATCGGACACCTCATAGATCGTAGAACAACTGACACCAATAGATCTCAACCTGGACTGCATGGAACAAGCATCCACTGATCAGATAGTGGACACACAAGTCAAGGGAAGTCCCCAGCAAAGGATCCAACTTTATTGGGTTTACAAAGTAGGGAATCCCCTACACCAAGGGAAGTGGCTCACCCGAGGCCAAATTCAATAGAAGTTTCCCCATATAATGGGGGAAATCAATGCAATGGAGACCATTGCTTCCTAAAGGGGGAAGACTGATCTAGGTGGATATTGGTGATCACCCACCTATTCCAACTGGCTCCTCTTGACAGTTTTTAGTTTAGCATGTTCTTCTGTACTTATTTTTAATTGTGGGTTCTACACTTCTGGGGTTGTCTGAAGCCCTACACATCTTCCAGGTGGAGACTAGTGGCCTCCCACCTAATCCAACTAGGTTATTTTGGTTGTTTTTATGTCAGCACATCTTTTTGTACTTCCAGGGCTGCTTTGGGGCCCTAAAATGTGTGTTTTTGGCTTGCCACAGTCAAACTGTAAATGAAGTTAGAGTTTGACGGCGTAATATGTAGTTCTCTAAAATACCTTTCCAACGGGCTATCACGTGCCTAAAATGGAGGTCCTATGGAAAAGTTACAACCCCGAGAAGTTGAGGTACCAACTTACCCATCGAGACCCACATGAATTTTGGCGTTTCACCTCCTAGGGTTAGGTTTTTGGATGTCTAGGGTTTTTTCATTCACGAGTAATGTTAAAAATGCCTCTGGAGCCTCATTGTAATTATTATGCTCAGACAGATGCGCGTAGTAGCCACATCTCTTCTGAGAGATAGCTACCACCAGTCGAGCAAGTTGTTTCAGTTCTGTAGTTTTACATTTTCATCCTATTTCATTTATTCAATAAAATATATTATTCACTAGATATCTGTGTTGTTCTACATATATCTATGTTTATTGTATTTAGTATGTTAACCAGTTCATTCTGCTCCTAAATCTAGATCAACTATGTGAATATATTTGTTGAAGTCGAACATAGTGAGACACTGTTTGATTACCAATGATTGATGTATATCGTTAACAAACACAACACAACACACCGATAATGATAATGGGCATCAAGGTACCTAGTACAACCTAACAATTGTGAATAAATAAGCTAATGTTGAACACTTGTAGAATCTATCAATCAAAGGGCATTGACGTATTCCCACTGTTAATAGCAAAGGAACCTACCATTGATGACTGCAAGCCCCAAGGTACTAAAAATACTCTAGATCCCTTACCCAAATAAAGATTATATGAATTCAATGGGAAGAGATCCACTAGAAGGATGTCATTGAGGCATCCCCCATCATCCAACAAGAGGAACAAAATAAGGCCAAAGATTTCGAATGACTTGGATGAAATATTGAATGGACCCACAACCAAGTATGTCTCTCGCGTGCACCAAATGGAATAGTGCATGAAAGGATACTCTAAGTTGCGGATAATAATGAAAACCATTGACAATAGTGAGGAAGCCACCAATGGGGTCAAATGGAATCCAAGGAACTGCATGAATCCCAATGTGTGAATAATGTTATTTCCATCAAACATAAGGGAACTGCTCATCCAATGACCAATGATGGAATTTCATATGCTGAGTGCAAAGTCACCTATAAATGGTGTAAATAGGCTCAGGGTGTGACACTAGGTCAAACTCTCAAAGCAATGTGTCATCAATAAGAGTTAACTCTCCATTAGGAATTCAATGAGGGCCTTCCATACTAGAATGAGTATAGGAAAAAAATTATTTTTGATTATGAGAAGTACTTGACAATGAGAAGGACGACATACAAAGTCAATAATTTATTGATTCTCAGAAGTACTTGAAAACGTTTTCATTATTGCATTCTTCCCTTTGTTTATTTCTTTTGATTATTAATAATTATATAAGAATTTTTATTTAATATTTTTCCTTTTCTTTTGATTATAATATATTAAAATAAAATCTAAATTCAAACAATTTAAATTTAACTTGAATTTACATTTAAAATGGTGAAAAAGTATTTAAAATTAAATAAATTGTGTTAAAATCAACAATACCAAACTTCATCAATTTTGTGGGAGGAGAGAAAACCAATTTGCAAACATCTTGCTTATGTTGTTGGAGGAACTTTTAAATATTTATAACTTGCTCATACGAAGTGGGATTCGAGTATCATATTTTGATTTATGAAAAACGTAGAGAGACGCTTCTATCAATCCAACTGGTCATGACATACAAACATCTCATTTGTGTAACGACTGAGGAGGCTAGTTTGGGAGAGAAACCCTTGGCGATATTTTTGGGTACTTTTGGGAATCGATTTTATATTATGTGAGTTGCATTGTAATTGTAATGGTGAAAATAATACACTTGACTAGTTCCAACGATGAAAAATTCACTTTGACAAAAGCCAAAAAATTACGCTCAAAGGCATTTTTAACCAAATTTCAAGTCTCTTTTTCATTGTTGCTTCACCAAAATTCGATTTTGTAAGTTCCCATGTCACCTATGATGTATAAAATCTTAATTAATCCATTGATTTCTAGGAGATGTTTCAATAACACAGAATTATAACCCATGAAAACAACCAATTGACATTTGGGACGCTCAATATGGTTTCGAGGCTGGGAGGACTGAATTTCTTCCGATGTGCATTTTAGAGAAAACACAAGACCAATAGGTGTTGTGGTTAACCCATATGATGTTAGAGGACACTTTCATAACCAATATTTAGTCATAAAATCAAGAAGTTCAACATAAACAAGCTGGTATGATGTGTGCTATGAAAGTTACTAGTGACACCACAAACTTAATTACGATTGCAATATGAAGTAGTTTAGGTGTAGTAGGTAATAAGTGACCATCTATATAATTAGGCATGGAAATATTAGTCAATTTAAATTATAGGAGATAATAATAATAATAGAAATAATGAATTTTATGGATTGAGCAGCGATTTGACAGGCTCTAATGGAAGAATCTAGGCTCTGGTTCTAGGGTTACAGGTTTTGGTAGCGAGAAGAATAGTAACTAGAGGGGGAGGGAGTGGGAATCCCTCCTACAAGAAAGTTGTGGTGGACAGAGGGAAAATCCCACGTGGTGTAGGGTTTAAGGACCCACTGACATGGACCTCGGGATCGGGGCCAGAGCAACATAATGAGGACAACTAGGGAAAAAAAGAACGAGTGGGGGAGGAGACCAAGGAAGCCCGAAGCAATAACATAGAGTCGACAAACCCATGTGGGGGAGGAGGGAACAACCCATGAAAACCAAAAATAACGATAATCCCAAAGGTGATTCTAGATGATCCCCAAAGCCAACTCTTCATATACTAGATGAAGATGCACACCTTGATCTGTAAGTTTATGGGTTTGTGGCCCACAGAAAAGACCCTGCATAGCTAGATAAAGTATCAATGGAAGTCAAACGGAGAAGTATATCTCCAACTCAGATCTAAATGATTTTTTACAATAGTCTTCATGAATTTAGAAGACAAATATAAGGAGTTTGAGGGGGGGGATTTTTTCCATGCATCAGTGGGATTGTACATCCAATATTGGAAGGAAAACTTCTCCCCAGAAAAGGATACTTTTATATGCGTCCCAGTCTAGATTAGGCTATACTCCCTCCCGCTAGATTACTGGCTTCCGTCCAATTTCGAAGATATAGGAAATAAGCCGAAGAAATATGTTAAGGTGTCTGATGCAATATTAAAAGGAAAGTATACATCCTATGTGCGAATTTGTATAGAGATGGATGTCTCGGGGGCACTACCGAAGGCAATAATTTTGGAGTTTAGGGATGAGGAATGGATCCAAAGCATAGACTATGAACATATATCATTTTGATGTGGAAGGTGTCATGAACATGGACACCTACTAAGAGAATGCTCGCTAAACAAAAAAAACAGAGCAGGAAAAATAAAAAAAACACCAAGATGAGGAAGGTTTTGTTAGGCCAAACTACAAAGGTAGAGGAAATAGAAGACAAGGAAAAACCCCCTCAACGAGCAACCTAGAATCAAGGAATAGCTTCAAGGGACTGGGAAACCCAAAACAGGGGGGAGAGGAGGAACATAAAAGGCGAGAGGAAAGAGAGACAAATTAACAGGAAGTAAATAAGACTACAGAGAATCAAAACCCTCAATAAAATAACGGGCACAGCAAAGGATCAACTGAAGAAGCAGAAAGAGATACAAATACCCCAATGCAGGAGGTAGATGGAGATTATAAAATGACACCAAGCGAGGTTGGAACATAAGACCCAGAGCTAAGAGATATTGTGGAAAGGGAAGGGATAGACCTCCTGAATATACTGGAACAATGGAAAAAGAAAGGAGTCAACAATATAACTACGGATCAATTGGATCACATCCAATACCTCTTCCTTTTGAGGGAGGAAGAAAAAACGAGAGGAACCAAACACATGCATGGAGAAATAGGAAACCTAGGAATCAAGACAGGAGATGGTCAGCGACAACATTCACCAAAGTAGGAAACATGGAAGAAAGGGAGAAAATCAAACAACATATCCCTACAGTAATTAGGAGCGGTTCTGATAAACTCAGGTAAGATAAAAAATATTTTTCCTAACTCCCCCCCACATGTTTAAAATCAAGGTTATAAATTGGAATATAAGGGGCCTGAACAACCCTAGAAAATGAAGAAACCTAAAACATAGGTTGAATATGGAACAACCAAATATTTGCTTCATTTAAGAGCCAAATGCAATACAAGCAGAATGGAAATAATACGTAAGAAGTACTGGAATAGGTACAAGTTTTTGACTATATATAGTCAAAACACTACGAGAGGCATTCTCACCCTGTGGAATCCATAAATGGTGAATCTAGTCTCAGCAGAAGCCACAAGGCACTCTTTATCTGTAATGATGCAAGTCATAGGGAATACAGAGGAGGTCATATGCACCAATGTATATGGAGACAATATGTTGGAAGATAAAAGAATAATTCTCTTAGATTTAGAAAACCTAAGGGAGACTTCAACAGGATAGCCACCCTAGCTGAGAAAAAAGGGGGCAATAGAATATTGGATAGAGATGCTGAGGAGTTCACAGTTTTCATTGAAATAATGGAACTTGTGGACAATAGGACTAGTAATGGATAGTTTACCTGGAACAATAAAAGAAATCTACACCACCAGGTGACTATGAGGCTAGACATGTTTCTAGTCTCAGAATCAATAATATTGCAAGGTTTATTTCTAGAAGGAAGCATCCTCCCCAGGGGGGGCTCGAACCACTGGTCGGTTTGTCTGGAGGAAAACTTTTAGGCAACAACAAAGAACAAGACTTTCATGTTTGAGAGGTTCTAGATTGACCTCCCAAACTTTAAGGAGAAAATCAAAGCTTAGTGGTAAGAGGAAATCCAGGAACAAGGGACAAAAAAGTTTTGACTTAGGAAAAAACTCAAGAACATAAAGGATAACCTCAATAAGTGGAACAAAGAAGTTTTCAGGAACATATACCAGGCTAAAAAATTGATAGAGGAAAGAATGGGAAGGATTTAGGAGCAGTGCATTCAAGAAGGCTACACTGAGGAGAGGAAAAAAGAGGAGAACCAATTACTCTAGGACTCAAAAGTCAGATGCAAACAAGAAGAGACCCTGTGGAGACAAAAGTCCAGAGTTCAGTGGCTTAAGGAAGGGGAGAGAAATAATAAATTCTTCCAAATATTGACTATAACGAGAATATCTTATAACAAATTTTTGACGATCCAGGACTAGGATGGGATAGAGAGAGAGTCCCACCAAGACATTGAAAACACTCTGGTCAAACATTTCCAGGAGATAGCCAAAGAACCCAACCTGGACTAGACTAAAGAAATCCAGAGGATTGTAGGGAATATCCCTAAGTTGGTGAGTGAGGAGCGCAATTTCAACCTATGCAAACCCATATCAAAGGAATAAGTTGACCAAATGATCCAGGAGATGCCAAATGGAAAGGCCCCAGACCCAAATGGATTCACAGTGGCATTTTTTAAAGCTTGTTGGGATGTAGTTAAGTATGATATTTATGGTATATTTGAGTACTTTAGATGCTTAGCCTCAATCCTTAAGGCCTTGAACGCCACTATGATCACCTTGATTCCAAAAGAAAATGAAGCTAGAACCCTTGATCTCTATATACCGATGGCCTTGTGCAATGTGGTGTATAAGATAATTTCGAAAGTAATAGCTAATAGACTGAAACCCCTACTCCCCACTCTAATCTAAAATGAAAAATAGAGATTTGTGGAGGGGAGGAAGATACTGTATAAAATCATACAAGCCCATGAAATAATACACACCCTGAAAAGTAAAAAGAAAGCGAGAATGATAATATAGTTGGATTTGGCCAAAGCGTATAACAAAATAAGATGGCACTATATGGAGAAAACGATGGAAGCCTTTGGGTTTCACTAGCACTGGATTAAATGGGTAATCAACTTAGTGTCTACAACTAGTTTCTCGCTACTAGTAAATGGAGCACCAACCAAACCATTCTACCCCTCTAGGGGTATAAGAAAAGGGGAACCTTTGTCCCCTTTCCTATTTATTTTAATGATGGAAGGGCTAAGCAGAAGCATAAAAACTGCAACGACCAAAGGTGAAATCAAAGGCCTAAACCGTATGAAGACTACCCAACCTCAACACACCAACAATTTGTGGATGATACCATGCTCCACAGAATTCCCATGGTCAAGGAAGAAATGGCGTACAATTTGTTTTTAATAGAGTTTGGAGAAGCCTCTTGGGATGAAAAAAACCACTCTAAATATATGATCTACTTTTTCAATACAAATCTTGCAATGCAAAGGAATATGGCCATTATTTTGGGGTTTGAGAGGAAAACACTCCCAACGAAGTGCCCCTGACAGACAAGGCTTGTAGGAATACAAAGTGGGAATGGATCATCAACAAGCTGCAAGAGAGGGTTAAAAATTGGACATACAGAACTCTCAACTTAGTAGGTCGGTTAATGCTAACAAAAGAAATCTTACAAGCAATCCCAACCTATCTTATGTCAGTTTTTCCAACCCCAAAAGGCATCTTACAAAAAATCAGAGAAATCCAGAGAAACTTCCTTTGGAGAGGAGATGAGGATAAAAAGAAATTAACTCTGGTGGCTTGGGACAAATTGTGCAGACCAAAGAACAAAGGAGGCCTCGGGCTACAAGACCCTCAAGTAACGAACGATGTCTATGGGGAAAAACTGTGGTGGAAATGAGTAAAATATGGCTCAATACCATGGGATAAGTTGTCGAAATAAAAATATGCCCCATGTGTCAAATCCCAGTACATGATCAGGTTCATGGGCATAGGGGAAGGTTCATCCATCTCGAATCTAGCCTAGAGAAATAAAAAATGGATACAGGCTCACGGTTTTTGGGAAATTAGGAATGGGAGAATAGCGAGATTTTGGGAATATACTTGGCAACATGAACCCAAAATAGGAAACTAGAACAGAGAGGTTATTAAGAAAGAGATGATTGGGAAAGGGAAAATGAAAGTATATCAATAATGGAAACAAAGGGAGGAGAACACCATATGGAGAATTTGGGACAACTTACAACCCCAAAACAGAGCTCAGGAAGCCACGATGGTAAAAGAGATTGAGATTGAATTTGGGAAGAGGAAAATTTGGTTCTCAAATAAGGAGGATCAATTAATACGGGGAAGGGAAAATGGAGGGGAATTCAATCTAAAATAATCCCGACACTATATAGCAGGACAAGACTAAGAAAATTGAGAACCCCACTGGGAGAGGCTCTGGAATTACCCTCAATGGACCAAGATTAAAATGTTTAAATGGTTGATTCTGCATAAGAAGATCCTCACCTAAGAGAACCTAACAAAAATAGGATTCAATGGACCCTCAATATGTCATCTGTGTGAAATCCAGGAAGAAAGGACTAATCACCTCCTAGATGAGTGTAACTATACAACCGAGATCTGGGATTGGGTGGCTATAATTTACCGTCAATCAAATAAGGTTAGGGGTGATATTAGATCCATAATAAAGAACTGGAAGGAGAGGTTTAGCGATAACGAGGTGGTTAACCTGTGCTAGGGGATAATGTCAGGGATAGTAATATGGGCGATTTGGAAAGAATGAAACAAGAGAATTTTTAGGGATGAAAGACAACAAACCGCCAGGATAAACGATAATATTATAACCCAAATAAAAGAGACAGTGCAGATCTTTAATCTTAACAGTTCCAAAAACCCAACCTTAGGCCAAGATCTATGAATTTTGGAAATTTTTCAATTGAAATAATGGAGCCTTAACACACATGAGCCCCGTGCTCCACAGATAAAGGTAGGAGTCAATACCTGGGTTCCTCCTCCAACAAGTTTCATCAAGCTGAATTTCGATGGGGCATCGAAGGGAAATCCTGGATTAGTAGGAGCTAGCGGGGTAATAAGAGATAGTGGAGGGATTGTCATATGGCTATTTTTTGGGAGCATAGGAAACTCTACAAACAATGTGGTGGAATTTGGATATCTAGAACTAGGCCTTGAAATTCTACGTAGAGAGCGCATGGAGAATGTCATAGTGGAGGGAGATTCGACACTAGTCATCAACATAATGAAAAAACTTTAGTATGGAACCAAGGTCGAAAAGGTGTTAAGGCATTGGCGTCTAACGCACTCCCTTCAAAGAATCGGGAAGAACCTCCAAACCTTGAACAAGATAGATTTTAGATGGATACACAGGTCGGCTAATGCGGTGGCAGACATGCTAGCCAACGAAGGAGTGAACAACAAGGGATATGTTTTGGACGGTGTATGGTCCAGAATCCCAAGGGGTCAACTCAAATCAGACTAAATCCACTTGGTGGAACGAGATCATGGTGGCAGCTTTAGGGACGATGGTCACATCGGGGATAACGTGGGGATCTTCGACCCGACATGGGACCCAAGAGGCATATGATGTTCACAACACCTAGCCCCCAACTATCATGTGGGAAAAATATAGGAATAAAGTGGGTAGACTAATGGAAGTACAAACTAGTAGAAAGGATAAAGAATATAGTGCTAGAGAGAGTTCAAGTAGAAGGTCGGACATTCATGACAAGATAGGGGGTTTTGAGATGGTGGTAATCAAGGGAGGGTCACCAACTCCTAGGAAAATTACAGGACCCAAAGTGTCCGGATATAGAGATAATAGGGATAGAAGCAAGGGTCAGGGAAGCTATCATAGAATAATAGCCCGATATGCCTTACTCGATAATAAGAAGGGTCGAGATCACTACCTACGGATAGAATTAGTAGGAGGTACATGGGATTAGAAGAGAGACCGTTATAAGAAGAAGAATCGCAGACATGGATACATCCAGAAGGGTTTAGCTAACAATGAAAGGTATAGTCCCAAGCTCAGGTCGATTAAGGGGAGACGCAGAGTGAGGCACCAGGAGAAAGGTTATAGTAGAGAGTCGGGTAGGAATAGTGGCATGGCGCATATGAAACATACCTTGAGGAAGAGAAGTCCCCAAGGGAAGGAGATCCCAGAAATCTCGAGGCAATTGATGAGAATCGAGCAGGTTGCGCGAGATGCAGCGAACACGTTCCAGATGATTGTCTCGCAGAAAGGGAAGGAAGCAGTGAATAAGTGGGAGGAGGAGATTAAGGAGGAGTGGAATGGAAAGGAGTGGGGAGAGATCGCACAGGAAGTTGATTGGATAAAATATTTGGGGGCCACCCACCCCAGGAATACCCTCTATTACAGAATGGTGCAGACGATGTGGGTCACCAAAATGTTGATAGGAAAGGTAATTATTGTTCGGGAGGAGGTGCACAAGGATGACCACCGTGAGATAAAACCCATGCTAGAATAAATTCATTGTCAAATCAGCGGGTTAGAAACCATCGTCAAGATTTTAGTGGAAGTAGAGAAGAACTAGCAAAGTAAACAAGAGAGGCTCGCAACGCAATTCCATCTATTCATGAGATACATACATCATCTGGAAATAAAAGTCACAGATGGCCAAGGAGGACCAGATCAGATCCGAAGGAAAAGGAAAATCTCCCCAAAGGAGGACAACAAAGGCCAATATGATGGGCTGACAGACCCCTCCGAGGTGCTCTAGCGCTTTTTAGTTTTCTTTTTGTGTTTCGTTTTATTTCTACTAGCAATTATGCCAGGTTGTAGTTAGGTGCGTAGTAGGTAGTTTTAGTCTTTGGTGTTCTCATCCAAAGGTCAGAAAAATATGTCCAGGACTTAGTTGATCGGATAGTTAGCTCTCTCTATAGTTTTTGTGGATAAGTATCTCAAACTTTAAATGGGAGGACTTGTCTTGTTTCTAGTTTTGGTAGACCAATAACCTCTAGGAATGTGATCAAGGATAAACACTAGGGTGCATACCTAGCTCGGTTTCCTTTTGGCAGAACCAAGATCACTATTTTGCATTATATTTGCTACAGTAATATAATTTTCTACTCTGATTTACAAAAAAAAATGTAAATGTTAGGAGAGTGACTGACAGGTGCATCAAGAAGGATCTGAGCTAGAGGAGGGTAAGATAGGCCTCAAGACGAAGGTGGTCCTTGCTAACCATGTTAGTGTTGGAAAGAGAAATAATATTATCTTCGATGCATTAAATGATAGTGAGGGGTCAACATCATTTTGTTGTTGCATCATGTTATCACTGTAACAAATTTTTGGACTCCAAGTCTCGGGACTTAGCAGGAGGCTAAATAATCATAGAAGAGAGATATATTAGCAGGTGGGATCACATCTAGCAGAAAAGGCTAAATCTAGAAGAAGGTGAAGCTGATGGGACTCAGCAGGCTACGGATCGTGGGTGCCACAGATCGACGGTCGTGGAACATATTGGGCCGAGAACTAATGCAGAGGTTAATCCTTTTAAGGAGGACCAATAGGAATACCAAGGTTTCGTCTTAAGGGAACGTGGCACCACCAGATGCATATCAGGGGGGAAAGCGGGTGAGCACGAAACCAATCAATCATACCCCGATGTCACGTGTCGAAGTATCATTGAATATGTCAAATCCAAGGTTGCATGTGGAACGGGAAATTTGACAGCTAGTCAAATCACCTCAGGACACTTGTTTGGGTACGTTTTGTTTGTGCAATGTTGGGTGAGCGCTGCCAAAAAACTGATTCGAAGGCTCATCATTCAAAATCAATGGCCGAATTTGATAATCTATTATCTATGCAAGGAATTTCGTCAGAAGCCCATGATTGGAATTCAAGGATCACTGTC
The DNA here is from genome assembly GCA_032191745.1 of Picea mariana. Lineage (NCBI taxonomy): Eukaryota > Viridiplantae > Streptophyta > Pinopsida > Pinales > Pinaceae > Picea > Picea mariana. The sequence goes on from JASDQU010099847.1 coordinate 434,768, forward strand.
ATTCAAAACATGGGTGGCATTACTCCATTTTGGACGATTAATGTTTTACTACAGAAGGGGGTAATTCTTTCACAGATTAAGAAGATATAAGCTTGTGTTTCCTTGTGAAACATAAGGCATGGATATGACATATCCAATGACCTTTAACAAGCCGGGATATTGAAATAATTTGGAAAATTTATCAATGAAGAAGAAAGAAAAGCTTGTTGCCCGAATATTGGCAACAAAATTTCACATGAAGCTTGCAAATGAACTAGGAGCAGGTGAAGAGGTCAAATTAAATCCTATCATGAAGGATTTAATCATTAATGGGTATGTGGATGGGTCCTACATGAAAGTTGGCAAGGGTAAAATGAGCAAGCGACAAAAGACAGAGGATAAAGTTGAAGTGGCTGAAAGTGTTGGAGAAAACCAGCCTTCTTCGCTTGACACCTTAAAAGAAGAGATTGCTAACCTGAAATAGGTTTCAAGCTAAATTAAGTATTTTTCAGAGAATTTTGCGATGACACATACAAGTGGCGTTCAGGGAAGAATCTCAAAGATGTCATTTTTTTTTTGTAACGTTCCCTAGAAAATAGGAGCTCAGTTGTTGTACGTTAGTCCTTCCATGGCCACTATCTATTTTTGGAATTTCGGGGAAAATGATTTGTTTTGAATTCCCTATGTGATGTATCTATATATACTATCAAAAGGATAAATGAATGGTTGGAATTACCAGAGAGGGGCTTGCCCTCGTAGCAGGAGAAATTTGTAATTTTATGGAGTTGGATTGAATACATATGCATAAGCTTTGTAGTATTTATGAAAAGATTCTAATGGTGGTGATATGAGTTTTGTCTCCTTTCATTGTATGTATTTCATGTGTTCTTTTATTCCATTTACACTGTCTTCTATTTAAATTGGATAGTTAAAAGCTCATAATTCATCTTATGATGATCTCGACTTAATCAATTTAAATTGTTATGATTTTCTCCCTAACTAATTCAGAATTCATTTCATTAATGCTCTGATGCAGTTACTTGTTTTCCCCTTTCCTCTTACACTCTGCAAATTTGAATTTACAACTCAGATTCATTTACTCATTTAGCCTTTATCCTCTGGAGAGTTCTACTGGACAGTCATTGTTTTCATTCAATTTCAGTATTTTGACTCCATAGCTCTAAGTGTCCCTCCCCTTCCTTTCCCACAACATTATAAAACTCCCCCCAAAAAACTAAATCTAGCCATTGATTGATAAATAAATATCAAGTGACATGAGAGATCCCTCTCTAAGCTGATAAGGCTAGTACCCAGCTCTAAAGTTGGTTTAAACATTTACCTCTGTCGTTTTTTTATCAACGAAATAAAATTTACAGAGTGCTAACATTCTGGTGCCGTTGCCGGGGAGTGAAGGTGAAATATTCCCTAGGAGAAACGAAAAATTTCACATCTGAGTACTGACAGTGAAAAGTATTCAGACATAGAAAATGTGTACATCATTCACCTGGCGACTCCATTTTCAAGAATCTAGAATTCACAATTTTCATGGTGACTCCACTGTCCAAAGACTCAATAGCCTGAAGATTTTATTGGCGACTCGACTCAAGCTTCAAATGAAATTTAGAGACTCCACTGGAAGATGAGATCCCTTGACAGAGGTATGAAAGGAAATCATGGGAGAAAACAAGTCACTAAAGTTGAGTTTTTTCCAAGACATAATATTTCTTGTTATTAATTACCTTTTGTCCTTTCTTAAACATGCTGAACAAATTTTTCTTCACCTGCTGCACGCAAATGATGATCATGAAAATATTGAAATTGTATATCCTCCTCTTAAAATTATACAGATATCCCCTCAGTTCATCACTCATTTTGATCAAAATCTCCCATCTGAGCCATGTGATAACCATGACCAAGTTGATGAGCCTCATGAAACCAAGTATGATATTTCACCTCCTATACTTGATCCAACACCCTCCAAGACTTATCATGGATACATACCCTTAAAATTACCTCACATCCTTCATGATTTTCCTCCAAAACACTATAAGTACCTACCTGTGTTTGATGGGGAACCTAATGCCATCACAGCTGAAAAACGCATCCAAGGGTTTGAGAATTTTATAGATTTGTTTGAGATTGATCATGATGATTTTTGTATCGGGGATTTCTCTCAATCCTTGAGAGGAGACACCAAGGAATGGTTTTAACATTTTCAAACAGGGACAATTATCTCATAGGAAGAATTGAAGAGTGTTTTTTCAAAGTTCTGGGGTAAGAAGAGATCTCTAGACCTACAACTTACAGAATTCTATGCCCTGAAAAGGCAAAGAAATGAAACCATTTCCACATTCAGTAGAATATTTTCTGGTATCTATTACAATTTGCCCAAACAAATTCAACCCACTGAAGTTGCTACCATGCTCCATTATGCAACTACTCTTCATCCAAATTTGTCTTTCCTCTTGATGGAAAGAATACCTAAGTCCTTACAACAAATGTTTTATGATTCTCAAGATATTCAACACAATATCCAAGCATGTGAACATATTCGAAATGAGGGGTTGGATTCTCAAGAACATAAAAGTGAATATGAACAAAATTTGTTTGATTGGAATCTTGAAGTTTTCAATGCTAATGATTTTGCAAAATATTGTATTCCACTTATTGAAAAAGGAGGTACTAATTTAGCTTCTGATCCATCCCATGATGAGCATGGAGCTAATTGTTTCATATATTCATTTGTAGACAGTCAAGAAGATGAGTTTGCAAATCAGTTTGTTGAAGAGCAGGTTGATGTTCCAAGTTTGTTTTTGTTAGATGACATTGCATATATTGTTGATTTTGTTATATATGATTAATATGATGATGATTATTATGTTGAATTCCTAGAACAACCAACTGCATGTTCTCTATCAGAAAATGTTCCTTTTCAGCAATGTAATGAGAGCAATCAACCTACATATCATAGTTACAAAGAAGAAAGTATTGAATCAGTTGAAGGAAATTCTTTACCGTTATGCTTTTCTTCATTTAAATTGTTGAAAGAAAATTCCAAGATCATCATTGAAGCAAAGGAATGTGTGTCGATGCGAAATCACATTGATTCGGTGGAAGAAATTGACAAAGAATTGCAACAATCTTCTCATGTGTTTGATGACCCTGCCACTTATTATGCAAAAGGTCTTGTCAATTCCAAATTGTAGCCATTGGTCAGAGATGAACCTGAAAATGAGTTTGTTCAACAATCCAAAGAAATTGAAAATTGTGCATATGACAACAATGAAGAAAATGAAGAAGGTTTTGAATCAGGTGAAAGAACCTTGCCACTATGTTTTTCTTCTTTCAAACGTTGAAGAAAAATGTTTATAATGTTTCAAATCTGAAATCCTCCAGACATGATGTTGAATATTCAAAATACAATGGACTTGCAAATGAAAACCATCTCCCATTATGTTTTTCTTCCTTTGAATTGTTGAAAGAAAATCATGAGACAACAAAGGAAGCATGAAAGTCTGACTGCAATGGAACTGCTTTACATGAGCAAATTGTTGTCATTGAGGAAGATAAACAACCTTCATATGCATTTAGAAATCATGTGGATGATTACATGGAAGGTTATTTTAGTTCTTATTTACAACCTGTGCTCAACTACCATCTTGAAAATGAAGATGAAACCGATCAAGAAATTGTTGTTAAAGGTCATTTTCCTTCTCCTGAACCTGATGAAGATATTCAACAAGATTTCCATCAAGACAAAGTGTTTCAAAGTTGTCTTTCTTCCCTTGTGAATGATGTGGTTGTTAAAATTCTAAGTGGCCTAAACATGGATGAGGATTTTGAAACTGCCTCTATGAAGACTACAAGCACTGAACAAACAACTGACATAGAGTTTCAGGAAGGAAACAACACAATGTACGCCACTTTCCAATTAGAAATACAGAAATATAATGAAGAGGCAGTTGTTTTATTTGATTCCTTTGAAAATCATGGTTTTGAAAATGCATCCGTTGGAACTCTAGACTGTGAAATAGTGCATGATGGTAGCTTTTCTCATTTGCAAGGAGATTATGAACAAGAACTTATTTCCATTCATTCATTTGAAATTCAAAATGGCAGTCCTTAGGCAAATTTCCAGAAGGTTAATGAAACCAAATCAGAAATTCTTGATGAACAAGAGGATATCCTTGATGCACATAATATGGCTGTCATATTTGAATATGTTCAAGAATGTATGAATATTTTTGTTGATATGCATGGAATAATAGACAAAATTGTTGCTTCCATTTCATTTGAAAATGTTCTCAGAACGTAAGAAATAGAGGAAGAACAACAAACACTTATGAAAGAGGCTTGTCTTTTTGTTTTTTTTCATCTAGAAGAAATGATTTTTCATGGTTTTCATGACCCTGTGGCGTGTTACATGGAAAATCATAACAATCAAAATTTAAGGAATAGGATGAAGTGTAAGCTCATAGATGAAGATAATGGAAAATCAACGTCAATATTAGATATGAACTATTTTACACCAGAGGTTCCTTTTTAGTCAGTGTTGTCTTATGATTCAGGAGGTTGTTACTTCCAACAGTCTCAGCATATTTATCAGCCTCTTGATGGAAATCGACAGGATAAATCACATGAAAGACAGAATGCAGTGGAAGAAGTGAAACATGGTTTTTGTCTTATGCACGTGTTAAAAGATCCATTTGCAATTTTGCCAGAAAAAATAAACAGTCCCAATGTTTTTAAAATACTAAGATTCAAATTCATATATACCTTCTCGAATGGGTTATCAGTGAATAGGGTTAGGAGAAAGCATGTGCAAAGAAAACAAGTGGTGGGTAAAATGTTGGCATGGCTGTATTCACATTTTGATTTCACTTGACTGGCAATACATTCAAACAATTAGGGTAGGTAGGAAAAAATAAGCTCGTGGATCGTGCATATTCTAGTTTAGGTCTCCAAATAAAGTATTCATTCATATGATTAATAGTACATCCAGCCTCCAACTGAGAGCGGTATGCAGACTTTGGTCTTCAATGGACATTGGTGACAGATCAAGGTACAACACACACTTTTTGTGAGAGAAGATCCAATGGATAAGGCGCAACGTTTGTTGTTCTTTTCTACCTCTTAGGGAGGATAACATCCCTAGTTAGAGCCCATGTTATCACTGTAACAAATTTTTGGACTCCAAGTCTCGAGACTTAGCAGGAGGCTAAATCAACATATAAGAGCGATATATTACCAAGTAGGACCACATCTAGCAGACGAGGCTAAATCTAGTAGAAGGTGAAGATGATGGGACCCAGCATGTCACGGATCGTGGGCACCAAAGGTCGACGATCATGGAACATAGCGAGTTGAGAACTAACACAAATTTTAATCCTTCTAGGGCGGGCCGATAGGAATACCATTGTTTCTTCTTAAGGGCACGTGGCGCCACCATATGCATATCGGAGGGAAATGAGGGTGAGCGCGAAACCACTCAATCACACCCCAATGTCATTGAATATGTCAAATCCAAGGTGGCATGTGGAAAGGGAAAGCCGACGGCTAGTCAAATCACCTCAGGAGACTTGTTTAGGTACTGTTTGTCCATGCAATGTTGGGTGAGCACCGCCAAAAAACTGATTCGAAGGCTCATCATTCAAAATCAATGACCGAACATGATAAGACGTTATTTATAAAATGAATTTCTTCAGAAGACCATGATTGGCACTCAAGGACGACTGTAATTCAAAACATGGATGAAATTACTCTGTTTTGGGTGATTAATGTTTTACTACAGAACTGGGTAACCTTAAAAAAAATTATTCGTCTGATTCTTGTACAGATTAAGAAGAGATAAGATTGTGTTTCCTGGTGAAATAGAAGACATGAAGAGGACAGATCCAACAACCTTCAACGAACTGGGATATTCAAATAATCTGGAAAAATTATCAATGAAGAAGAAAGAAAATCTTGCTTCCTGAATACTGGCAACAAAATTTCACATGAAGCTTGCATATGAACTAGGAGCATGTGAAGAGATCAGATTAAATCCTATCATGAAGGATTTAATCATTAATGGGTATGTGGACGGGTCCTACATGCAAGCTAGCAAGGGTAAAAGGAGCAAGCAACAGAAGAAGACAGATAAAGCTGAAGTGGTTGAAAGTGTTGGAGAAAACTAGCCTGCTTGTCTTGACACCTTAAAAGAAGAGATTTCTAACCTGAAATAGGTTTCAATGTAAATTAAGTATTTTTCAGAGAATTTTTCGATGACAGAGACAGGTGGCATTCGGGGAAGAATCTCGAAGATGTCATTTTTTTTTAACATTCCCTAGAAAATAGGAGCTCAGTGGTTGTATGCTACTCCTTCCATGGTGACTGTCTATTTTTGGAATTTCAGGTAAAATTATCCATTTTGAATTCCCTATGTGATGTATCTATATATACTATCAAAAGGATAAAATAATGGTTGGACCTACCGGAGAGGGGCCTACCCTCGTAGCAAGAGAAGTTTGTAATTTTATGGAGTTGGATTGAATACATATGCAGAAGCTTTGAAGTCTTTATGAAAAGATTATAATGGTGGTGATATGAGTTTTGTTTCCTTTCATTGTATGTATTTCCTCTGTTATTTTATTCCATTTAGATTGTCTTCTATTTAAATTGGATAGTTAAAATCTCATAATTGATCTTATAATGCTCTCGGCTTAATCAATTTAAATTGTTATGTTTTTCTCCCTAACTAATTCATAATTCATTTCATTAATGCTCTGATGCAGTTACTTGTTTTCCCCTTTCCTTTTACACTCTGCAAATTTCAATTTACAACTCAGATTCATTGCCTCATTTATCCTTTATCCTCTAGAGAGTTCTATTGGCCATTCATTGTTTTCATTCAATTTTAGTATTTTGACTCCATAGCCCTAAGTGTCCCTCCCCTTCCTTGCCCACAACTTTATAAAAACCCACAAAACAAACTAAATCTAGCCATTGATTGCTAAAGAAATATCAAGTTACATGAGAGAGCCCTCTCTGAGCTGAGCAGGCTAATACCCATCTTTAAAGTTGGTTAAAACAATTACCTCTATCGTTTATATATCAACCGGACAAAAAATATAGAGTGCTAACATATTGAGGACGAGAGAGGGAAACTCATCAACAAGTAGTGCATCAACAAGGGAGAGATGAACTTCATCGATATGTAATGTATCGAAGTCAAAGGGAGGAGAGTTTTCGATATGCAATGCATCAACGAAAATGGAAGGAGGTTAGCCAGTCAAAGGCATGTGCGCAACTAAAATAATCGTGTGAACATTATCAATGTGTCGAAGTTGATCACACGAACTTCTTCAGTGATAAAGATATAAATCAGTGAAGTTTAGCGGAGGCACGTCGATGCATCGGCCAAGTCCAAAGGAACGTGGTCTATGTGCTAGCAAATAAATCCTTGGCGTGCCAATGTGTAGGTGGAAGAATGGATGCATTTTCCAATATGTTATGTATCGGTGCAGGAAGAGGGAAATAAGTGTGAATCGATGGGTCGAAGTGATCTAAAGAGAAACTGAAAATGGTAAAGTGGGAAGATTGGGAGAATAACTTAGGCTTAGCCATTCACATGGGAGAGAGAGAGTGAGTGAGTGCAAGGGTTCCAGTGGGAAGTTTATAAGGGGGGTCAGATTTCTTATCTTAGAGTGATGATCTTAGAAGAAAATTGGGAGGCTTTTGTGTGCGTGCAACATGACGATAAGGAGGGAATGAATGTTTTAGAACTCCAATTCCTCTAGTGAAATATCAGTCCTCGACCAAAATATTTCTTCATTGCATGCTTGCATGTACACTACTTCATTCTCCATATAAGAACACAAAAACACACTTTACTTTCATGATTGGCAGAGTAATTTTAATTTGTAAGATTTAGATATATTTGAGGTTTTAGTGACATAACCTATCATGACGTTTTGAAATATTTTGAGGGTACAAAAAATACATTTATGCCATGAGGTTAACCATATTTTATGATGACTATTAAAAAAAAATTGTTGCATTTGATGGGAAAAGGATTCCTCAGCTTCATTGCACTTGAATTTATATTTTTCTAAATGTCATATGGACATGGAAACCTCTTATTTATAGGATTCCAAGTCTACTTCTAGAATCATTTAGGTTATTATTAGCTATACAAAAATCTTCATTAATGAATAAATATTTATTTAGGTATACCTACACTTATCTTTCTCTGTGTTTTTTATTTGTTCTCACAGATTGTGTTGCTTAGTATATGACCACTTTTGAGTTTTCTTTTGTTTGTCTATTTTACGTCTATGTGCATGATGTATTTATTGAATTTCACCAATCATCCCATACTGTTAAGAACCTGAATAGATATACAAATATAATCACCACAAACACTGAATACACAATAGATCCACAAGCAAGATAGAAGAAACCACACTTTATTATTATCAAACACTTGAGGTAGGGAAACACCATACAATGGATCCTATTGTGGAAGGGATCCTCTCATGTTCACTTGCCTCTTCGAGGAGGCTTCCTCCTATTGAGCTACTGCTCCAAATACAATATTTTTCTTCATATCCCATTACATTGCTTGAACCCCTTTATATAGTGCTACCATCACCTAAGAACATTCTAGAGGAGGAATCTTTTAGAAGTAGAACCTTCTAAGAAGTCCTCTTACATTTATTATACCTAATTACCCATTTATTATATCTAATTACCCATTTATTATATCTAACTGCTATAGTTGGCCATATTTAATAATATAGTGGACCTAGTCAACCTTACATTGAATGGCCTCCACTATTATCACTATGGGCCCTCTAGGCCCCCACTACTACCTCTCTAACTACCTAACATTCCATCCCCCTTATGAAAGTGTTGTCCTCAACGCTTGATGTACAACCATATACCAGGGTCTCATGGATAATTGTGGACCATAATGTTGAAGAAGACTGGAGAACCAAGGCCCCATGTAGAAAGGAAATACACCATGCTGAAGTAGTCCAACCACCATTGTAAGCCCGGGTCCCATGTCTAAGTGCTCATGTGAAATCCCTGTGGAATATTTTGGAACCCAATAACCAACTCAAAATGATACTCCAAAGACTGACACCTGTCATGTGGATCCAAATAAGAAAATCCATCCACATAGTGGAAAAGGGTTGTAGCAGAATCTGAAAAGAATAATACCACTGTAGAATATGAAGGATGGACACTGGTAATAATCATTGACTCTCAATTTGTCACATTGATTCTCTCTATAGAAGGTGTATTAGAGTCATCAAATGAAATATGAAAGTGGTTGTCATCCCAGAAATGACAATTATCCATATACCAATCATCACAATCGGCCTCAAAATCATACCAAGCATATATTTCTTGATTATATTCATCCCTGATGTCCGCCATAAGAAATCTCTCCTGCATGATATCCAATAAATCTTGAATACTACGAAAATTATCATTGAGGCCATGTGCAAGGTCATGCAATCTAGCATCCAATGTGTCATACAATTGGGATTTGAATGCTTAAAAATTTTCTTTGAGGCTTTGAGAGGAAATATCCATCTGAGCACCCTATGAACTCTTCAGTCCCGTAGCCATCACGAAAAAACCCAAAAAAAGAACAATAAGTTACGACAGAAAATTACGACTTTTTCTGGAAAAACCCTAAAAAACTGTTGAATTTAAAATGCTCATAACTTCACTTCTTGGACTCTGTCTCAGCTGATTTTTTTTTTAAATTGGGGGAAATTGTGGGAGGAACTCAAATCAGTAATTTGTTTGGGCAGATTCGGCCTCCATCTTTTGCATAAATAAATAAAAAGTTGTGCCGCCGTCCACGGAAAAAACCCCGAAAATTGCAGATTTTAAAACTTCAATATCTTGACTTCCCGGACTCCATTTCAGACGTTTTTTTTTTTTAGCTTGGGTGTTTTTCTGAGAGGAAATCATATTTACAACCTGTTTTTGCAATTTTTTTAACAAAAATATACTGAAAATTTATGGAATATCGCGGCCCTCTTTTTCTTTCTCGAAAAAAACAAATCTGCAAAAATAAAAAATATTTCCCCACAATGTATGCCAAGGAAAGTTCTCTGATACCACTTGTTAAGAACCTGAATAGATACAAAAATATAATCACCACAAATACTGAATACATAATAGATCCACAAAGCAAGATAGAAGAAACCACACTATATTATTACCAAACCCTTGAGGTAGGGAAACACCATACAATGGATCATATTATGGAAGGGATCCTCTCTTGTTCACTTGCCTCTTCGAGGGGGCATCCTCCTATGGAGCTATAACTCACAATACAATAATTCTCTTCATATCCCATTACATTGCTTGAACCCTTTTATATAGTGCTACCATCACCTAAGAACATTCTAGGAGGAATCTTCTAGAAGTAGAACCTTCTAAGAAGTCCTCTTACATTTATTATATCTAATTACCATAGTGGGCCTTATTTAATAATATAGTGGACCTAGTCCACCTTACATTGAATGGCCTCCACTATTATCACTATGGGTCCTCTGACCCCCCCCCACTACCTCTCTAGCTACCTTACACATACTTACAATCTTCTAAGTTGATGATTAATTCCATAAATTTAATTATTTCAGAATTTATTTGGAGTTGCTTATTTATCTAGTATTTATTTTCCATTTAACTTTGTAGTTGTATTGGAATTATTTATTTCAATCACTATTTTACTTTAGAGTGAATTTATGTTTTTGACATATAACATATTATGTTATATAACATATAACATAATCTAGAAGATTAAAATTATCTATCTGTTTTGCCCAGTGTAAAGAAAAAAATAAGCATTGCTAAGATAAGAACAAATTCTCACAAGCTCCATAGTGAAACTGAGCGTTGGTCAATTCCTAAAACGCCATGGGATGAAAGAGTGTGTCACCTTTGTGACACTAAAAAGGTTGAAGATGAAAAGCACTTTCTCTTAGATTCTCCAGCCTATATCCATATTAGATCTCATTTTCAAAATATTGATCACACTACCAACCTTCCTAACATCTTAACTCAACGGAAGTATGGTGATCTTGGAAAGCTTCTATTAATGTTTTTCGAGCACAGAAACAAAATTCTAAAGAATCACAAGTAATCACTTACCCTCTTAAGGTCCGATAAACCAATTAAGTCTTAGTGGACGTTAATCATCATCATCATCATCATTGTTGGATCATTTATTAATTTATTTATATTAATTATTCTAAAATCATTTTTCTTAATGATTATAAAATGATGTTTAACATTTAAAGAAGAAACAAGAGTTTTGAACATTTTATCTTTAGAAATATATTTAAAAAAAAAAAAAGTTCGATCCCATATTAAACTTTGAAATGTGTTACAAATGAGATCAGGACATAGCAATTCAAGAAGGGGATAATGTCATATACCCATTTTCCTATTCATGTATACATATAATTGAATTCTTTCTATAAATAGATCTTATTATGTTGAAAATCATTATTATCAATTGCATGCATGCTTTTATTTTGTTTTATGATTTATAAATTAAATAAGGAATCATAAAGTAAGGAGAAAAACCTTTATATTTAATGTTATATTTGATATTTTTATCTACTTTAATCAATTTATTAGTACAACAACAAAATATTAAATATTTTTATATATAAATTAAAAATTTATTTAAATTTTTTATCTAAAAATCTAATTTAAATTATGTGAATAATTTTAAATTATATAAAAAATAATTATTAATAAAAATTAAATTTATTAATATTTCTAATATAGCACCAAATCTATCGTATACCCATTTTCCTATTCCATGTATACATATAATTGAATTCTTTCTATAAATATATATTATTATGTTGAAAATCATTATTATCAATTACATGCCTGCTTTTATTTTTATTTTGTTTTATGATTTATAAATTAAAAAATAATCATAAAGTAAGGAGAAAAACCTTTATAGTTAATGTTATATTTGATATTTTTATCTACTCTAATCAATTCATTTGTACAATAACAAAATATAAATTGAAAATTTATTTAAATTTTTTATTTAAAAATCTAATTTAAATTATGTAGAAAATAATTTTAAATTATATAAAAAATAGTTATTAATAAAAATTAAATTTATTTATTTCTAATATACCACCAAATTGTAGAGACAAAAGGTTGTTTTTGCACAACTACATTTTAACACATAAAAATATTTTTTATAAAAAAATATATAAAAAATAATTATTAATAAAAATTAAATTTATTTATTTCTAATATACCACCAAATTGTAGAGACAAAAGGTTGTTTTTGCACAGCTACATTTTAACACATAAAAATATTTTTTATAAAAAATATAACATAATTTTAATTTTAGCAATCTCCCCTGAAATTTAACATTTTTACAAACGCATCCATACACTATGACATCTCATTGATATAATCAAAGTTGATTAGATCATATTGAACGTCTCATTGATATTTAATCAAAATTGATTTGATCAAATTTCCCATGTTAACTCTGTAAATATCACCCATGCATCTATGTATTGATGTCCTTAAGGCAACGTCGATATATGAATGTCAATTGGTGGTAGGATTAAAAAATTAAATTTGAAGAATTTACAATGAAATGGGATGTCAAAATTGATTATTTATTATTAATGTTACATTTTATTTAGTTGTTTTTTTTTTTTTTTTTTCTTCTTTTATATTTGTTTTTCATTCACAATCGATTTTTTGTAACATCATTTTGAAAAATAATTTAATGTAATTGTACAAAGAATCATGAATGGAGTAATTATACATGAAGAACAATTTTGGAGACAAACAAGAAGCCAACACACGAATGGGAATGTTGGTGCACAAGAGCATGTGCATGAAAGAAATGACAAATTATGAAGCTTGTTGGAGAAGTTGAAAGGTCAACCACGGGAACTCAAAGAGGTGGACATGTAGCCATTACAACTAAATGGTCAAGGTCAAAGTATGATGAAAATTGAATGAAATTAGCTTGGGTCCAAGGGACATCACTTTGATTACAATTAAATGATTAAAGTAAGAAGAAAAGAGAAAGAAATTAGCTTGGGTTTAAGGAACATCACTTTGATTGGAATAGAGTTGGATTTAAGGGGGAGAGAAAATTAGTCGTCAACCACGGGAACTCAAAGAGGTGGACATGTAGCCATTACAACTAAATGGTCAAGGTCAAAGTATGATGAAAATTGAATGAAATTAGCTTGGGTCCAAGGGACATCACTTTGATTACAATTAAATGATTAAAGTAAGAAGAAAAGAGAAAGAAATTAGCTTGGGTTTAAGGAACATCACTTTGATTGGAATAGAGTTGGATTTAAGGGGGAGAGAAAATTAGTCATTAAGAAGAAATATTTTGAATAAGGAAATTGTATTTCACAGAAATAGACAAATAGACAAAATTGTAAGAGACATTATTATTGAGGATCAAGAATCATGAAGAAATTAAAGAAATGATTGATGGATACATGAAGAAGATTGGCACTTGAATAGTTGATGTTGAAGACTAAAGAATATAAAAATGTGGATATTTTTAAATTTTCATAATTAAACAATTTGATGTTGAATACCAAATAATGTAAAGAAGGCTAATCATTTCTTATATTTTCATAATACAACCATGAAGAAAAAAAGGATCTTGAAATTGAAGTTCGTTCAAAATATAATTAAAACAAATATAACAATATATAACTAATATATATAATTCAAAACAAAGTTTTTTGAGAAATTTATTTATGATGTGAAATTTTAATCTAATTAAATAGTAAAATATTTAATTTTGTAGGAAAAAACAAAGTTAAAAAATAAATTATAGTTTGTTAATTTATATTTTTAATTTCAATAATTTTCTAAGTCATTAAAACTATAGTTATTTTGGAACATTTCTCAATCTAAATACTCTCGTACCTTTCTTAATGTCCATGTTTGAGTGGATTTTAATCATCATGTGTGTGTTATGATTAAGTAAATATATGTTAATTGATTTTTTATTGTTATAATATGACACTTTTTACATCTCCTTTAGCACTCAACATGAAGTTGACAAGTAGCATCTCAAAATGACATTAATAAAATATATATATTTCAATGTGATATTAAATAAAATATTCCAATGTTTATTTATATATATATATATATATATATATATATATATATATATATATATATATAAAGAAATAAGAAGTAAAAAATTTAAAAAGGAGATGTGTAATTCCTTACATGCTTGTTTTTAGATTGAAAAAAATTGGGGAAAGGTTATGTTGGTTTATAATTGTATTATATAACCATTTTAAATTTATTTTAAATTGAACATTGAGAGATAAAAAAGAAATAGAAACACACATTGAGTTGGGTTAAGATGGATTTTATTCTAATTTATTTAAACAAGTTGGTCTCATATATAAATTTGGTGTAACAAATTAGATTATTATTATTATTTTACAAGTGGAATTTATATTGATATAGTAGTGGTATGACCACTGTGAGAACATCTACATAGTTCAGGCATGCATCCAGTGCATGATGTTCCAGATTACAAATATAGGCGCCATAAAGAGGTTTATTACAAAGAGTTTTCATCGAGTCTACTGGCGAGATCTATTCTTATATTCTTAAATTATCTTGTTGGGGAAGTACTTGTCTTTTTAGTTGGATTACGAGCCTAGCTTCATGTGACCATTGGTTGAGAGAGTGCATGTGTTTTCTTATTCTTTCCAACTTCTATCCACCCAATTTCCATTGAGGTGTCTATGATTTCTGGAATGACTTGAATTGGATCTTCCTTCTTTTTCTAAACCGGACTCTCAACTACCTTAACTTGAACCACTAATGCTTCAGCTTTGATAACCTCATCTGCCCAACTTGCTAAAGGGATGGAGTTAGGGAGATCCTGCTTAACTTTGCCCGAATCTAAAGAATCAAAAGCCTCTTTTTTTGCGAGTTTCCGAGGTGTTTCTAGCTTCCTTTCAGAATGTTTGGTGATCTCTGAAGTGCCATTGAGCTCCTCTGTTTCAGAATTTAAGCCATCCAAATCAAGGATGGGATTTGGAGAGTCCCCAATGGAGGGAGCAGAGCTAGCTTGATCTACCTTGATCCAATCCACGGGAGTGTCATCAGATGGAGAATCATCCTTGGAAATTAGTTAATGATCAATGTGGGATCCAACCCACCAAGATGATTTTCTTTGTTTTCGGGATTTCGAAGGGTTCATAGGGCATTGGGATGCCAAATGTCCCATGGAAAACCATGTTTGGCATCGTAAAACTATTTTTTCATAATCGAGATTTTGCGTCCATGAGTAATTATCTCTTGTCAGATTGATTTCGACCGGAAACCCTTTGCTGAAATCCATTTCTACATAGATCCTGGCATACGTGCAAGTGCTGTAATTTTCTGTTTCAGGGCATCTGTAATGGAACCTACCTAAAGCATTCCCAATGGAGCGGAGAGAAGAAAGGCCCCAAAAATGCAGGGGCAAGTTTGGGAGCCGAACCCAAACATGGGTTGAAGACAACGAGTCTTTTGAAGGATCAAAGGAAGGAGTCCAGGGTTTCAGGCATAAACCAGAGCTACCCCAAAACCAGGGGCCAGAGTTGAAGATCAAATCTCTATCTTCTTTAAGATCAAACTCAGCAATGAAAAAACCTCGAGCATAGGGGTGAATGAAGACATCACCTTTCAGATCTGGCACCTAGGATCTCAAAATCCAATCATGAAGATCGACAAGCCGAGGTCATAGGCCATTAAAATGACAGAAGAGTGTTGTGGAATTGAGATGGGGTAATTTAGAGATAGCGTCCTGCTTCAGAGAGATGGTAGGTGTTGGAGCCTCATGCACCAAGCTGGACGAGGGTTTTAGATTTCTCTTGACAATGCCTTAGAACAAGCATCCCTGGAAGGCATTCGAAGCAGAGGGGGATTCCTTAGCTGGACATCCCGTCGGCCCACCAGAAAGAAGGGAGAAACCAAATTCTGGAAGAGAAAGGCCTCAGACTGAAGAACGAGCTTCCATTACTGAGCATGCACACAAGGCAGCCACTGTCAAAGGGGCGGCCAAGGTTAAACCCTAGCCGCAAGAACTAGAGCGCCTAAAGGGCTCCCCGCACACCTGCTTATCTTGCCAATGGTGACAAATTAGATTATTATTATTATGGTGGTGGTGGTTTATTTTTTCTGCTATTTTTTCATATTTTGATATAGCAATTTTATTCTTAGTTAATTATTACATATCTCATTTAAATTCATTTTAACTTTAGAGTTATTAAATACTAAGAAAAATCATAAAAAAAAATGAAAACAAAAAACTATCAATATATAAATTGGGGTTTGTCTAATTGTTCTACTTTTCCCCCCCCTCCTAATTGAAATAAGACAACATAAATCTACAAGAAATCACAACTTTATGTTATTTAAATTTCATTTCTGAATGCAGAAAATGATTCAACTTGTTGAAACCACTTAAATCTACAAATCCAATAATATCTAACAGCTAGATACAAAAAAACAAAATTATTATTTTTAATTAAACTTTATTTATTTATTTATATTATTATTATTATGTTTTTATTGAATAGATTTTACCTTACCTATAAATATAAATAAAAATAAAAAAAATCCAAAAACTGTAACGAGTTAAATTGGATTAAGAAAAGTTAAATCGAATTAAGAAAATTATTGAAGATCCTTACAAAGCGGCATATCCTTAATTACAAAACTCTAGTATCGATCTATCTATGATCTGATGAATACCAAATTTCACATAAATCAAATCAAATGTTCTACTAGTTTTAATGGGTTTTAATGGTTATTGGTAATTTTAATTTTAGATTTAGATTTATTTTTATAGTTAATTTTAATTTTATGGTATAATATTTTATATATATAAATTAAGTAAGTTTAATGGTTAAAAAATGTGTTTTATTTAAGTAATTACATACTCAAATTTAAAAAATAATATATATATATATATATATATATATATATATATATATATATATATATATATATAAATTTTAGTAATCAAAAACTTTAAATAAAATCAAGTCAACTTTTTTATTTGAATGTTTTATTTTTAAACAATTTATTTTTTATTCAATCCATATAATTGTTTTTAGTCATTTCATAGTTTTGGAAAGAAAATTCCTATCAATATATATTTTCCCTATTAAACTCTTAATTTTTTTAATATGTTTTCTTTATTAAACCTCGTAATTTTTTCAACTTCATACAAATAGATTATTTAATTACATCATACAACTGTTGTGTAGTGGATTGGTTTAAACACATCATAAAGTCGTTGTGTCGAATTAAACAATCCATCGACTCGTTTAAGCTCATAATTGTCTAGTATTAAACAATTATGATTTAAATACATCATAACGGGGTTGTTCAATATTACTTCTTTCAATGTCTTGGTTCTTTGGTCGTTTAATATTAAAGAGTGCACCACTTCTTCCAAGGTGGTGGATTGATTTAAATATATGTGTTTGTTGACCATTAAATTATCTCATTGCTCAACAAACACTTCTTTCAAGGTCATCGTTGTTTAGCAAAGTTGCAATTTGTGTGACCTATTTATTTATTTCGTTGACATTTTAGTTAATTGTTTCAATTTGTATTTATTTATTTATAATAATAAATATAATTTTTAAATTTCAAAACCACACACTTTAATTAAAAAGGACATGCACAAAAACAAATAAATATTAAAATCATTTTAAGTCTTTCAAAATATTGTATAATTTAAACAAAAATTATAAATATAATTTTTAAATTCCAAAACCACATACTTTAAATAAAAAGGACATACACAAAAACAAATAGATGTTAGGATCATTTTAAGTCTTCCAAAATATTGTATTATTTAAACAAGAATTATAACTAGAACCTCGACTATATACAAAATCCACAACAAATACTAAAAGCTTAAGCGAAAAATATTTGGGTATTTAAGATAAAGATCCACATTTTTTTAATTTAAATGTAACTTTTTAAGTTTAGATAGAAATATTAAAAATAATATAAAGTTGTTTAAATATATAAAAATTTGGTTTTTGGTGACAGAGTGTGTTATTAAGGTGTTCTGTGATGTTAAATTATTGGTTTGAAACTTGTGGAGACAAAAAATCCAGTTATGTTAAAGGTTGGTGTGGCTTAGACCGGGTGCAATCCCCAGATGATTTTGACAACTTAAATACCCCTGAATCGTGATTTCTTAACCACAGATTAATCCCATATGTCACAAACAAACTAACAAACAAATATATATATATATATATATATATATATTTGATTATAAAAATATGATATAAAATTAAAAATATAAAAACTTTATTATAATATTACATAAATCTTTAATCTTAAAAATATTGTAAAAAATAAATACTTTAAATTTCCAAAATAAATAATTCTGTACCAACTTTTCCAAAATAAATAATGTGTACCAAATTCTTTCATTGCGTGCTTGCATGTACACTACTTCATTCTCTAGCCAAGACCACACAAACACATTTTACTTTCATGATACATGCTAAGAACAACTAGGGAAAGGCACACGAGTAATTTTAATTTAACTAGATTTAGATATATTTGAGGTTTTAGTAGTTCATAATATCTCAAGATGTTTTGAAATATTTGTAGGCCGTAAAAAATACATTTATGCACTTAGGTTAACCATCTTTTATGGTGGCTACTAAAAAAAATTAATTTCTAGGCCGTAAAAAATACATTTATGCAATTAGGTTAACCATCTTTTATGATGGCTATTAAAAAAGTAATTTTATTTCATAGGCGAAGGCTTCCCATTATGTGGGGTTTCATTCCACTTGAATTTATATTTTTGTGAATTTTTTTATGGGCATGGAAACGTCATATTTATAGAAACTAAGTTGATTGTTAGAACCATTTAGGCTATTATTAATTATATAGAAATTTTCATTAATAAATAAATCTCTTTTTTTTTTTTAAAGTATACTTACACTTGTCTTTTTTTTGTGTTATTTATTTGTTCTAGGAGATTATGTTGCTTAGTCTATGAGCACTTGGTTAGTTGTATATGTGCATGATGGATTTATTGATTTTAATCAAGTGTCTTATAACATAATTTACTAAGTTGATGATTAATTCTATAGATTTAATTATTTCATAATTTATTTTGGTTTTCGTATTTATTTGCATTTGAATTTGTATTTGTGTTCTAATTTTTCATTTCTTATACTACTTTACTTTATATTATTAGCACTGTAAACTTTATTTTAATTATCTAACTATTGATATAACTTTTCTTACATTTATTAATTTATATCTACACTAAAATTTAACCAGCGTACCTCCACTAACTTGCCTAACTAAGTAATATAACCACATTGTTACCAAGTGTAGGGATTTAAATCTATCCTATGCTTCTATCCCCACTTTTTCCTTGAGATCCCTACAAGGGTGTTCTCAAGTGTTGTACTTGATTTCCATTTTGAGCATCAAGATAAATGGTGGCTCCATTAGAGAATGAAAGTTGATAGCCTCGTGAAATATTATCCTTTGGTGTATTCCAACTCTCCTTGAAGATCCCGAAGAATTTGAGATGAATCTCCTAAGTTCAAATATTTCTCCTATTATCACGCAATTTCTACTTGTCCAAAAGGGAAAGGCGAGTGGAGGGAAAATTGTCGTAACAAAAGGTTGTCCTATCACTTTCACCTTAATAAGACGCCTCTTTCTATTTAGGGGTGAAATCCCAGGGGAGACGTCTCCGATGACCTGGGGGTTTGAGAAGGCAAAGGTTGAGGTATCAAGAAAAGATACCCCCTCTCACAAGTCACACCGAACAAAAAGTCCCAAAGGTTTAACAAAATGAAGCAATGATATGCTTAAGTGTACATTCCCGGAACAAGACAACAAGAAAACACTATTTCACAAGTACAATTTGATGTTAGTGCTTCGTAAAACTTTGGACTTGTCAATGAAAGAAATAAGTTGATATAAGATGAAGGAAACATAAATCTATAACATCTGTTGATACTGAGAGGGGGGTGAATCAGTATCAAGTACAATTTAAAAACATTTTTCAACTTATACTTAAACCATTCAATTATATCCAATGAGCAATGAACAATAGTATAATAGTTACACCAATACACCACAATACACCATGCACAATATATGAGAAATAATCAATAGTTTTTGTTCAAGGGAAGTAATGACTTCCAAAAGTAGCTACAGCTTCCAAATGTAAAGGGAGGGATAAACCTCCAAGAGGAAGATACAATCCTCCAATATCAAGAGAGAGTTGAACTCTCCATTCTTTCCCCTTCCTTCCACCCAAGAATATATGAGAGATAATAAAACTTTACATTAAATCATCACCATCAACCAATCATCACATAGAACCTGATAATGCTTCCTAAGACTTCTTCAATTTCTGCAATTCTTCAATTCTTGGAGTACTCTGATCCTGTAGATAATATTACTCAATGTATTCT
>JASDQU010099847.1:457796-493386 GCA_032191745.1 Picea mariana
TTCTACTTCATGATTTTCTTCTTCTTCATTGTCATCTCTTTCAATCCTTGGATGAGGACATTCAAATTCAACATGTCCTACTCCTTCACAATTAAAGTAAAAGAACTGACCTCTATTTTCTTCTTTGAAATTTGAGATGTTGTAATCTTCTTCAACTTCTTCTTCTTCTTCTTCTGCTTCTTCTCTTGCATAAAGCTCTTGTAGCTTGTCCTAAAGATCTTTTGTTGATGCACATGATCCCACCTTGGATTTCACTGGATCTGTCAATCCATCCAGGATGGTATGTATTGCTAGTTTGTTGTTCCTTTTTGCTTCCTTCTGAGTTGCTTCCTTCTGAGATGGTATCTATTGTAGCTTGAAGCAACTGCAAACCAAACATATGCCCCAAGAGTTTTCAAGTAAGTTTTCATTCTATTTTTCTAGTATTCAAAATTCCTTCCATCAAATGGTGGAATCTCATTTGGAATGTTGTCTTCCATTTTTGCATAGGATCTTCCTTCCAGTGGTTAAACTGTACTGAAGGTAACCCGCTCTAATACCAATTGTTGATACTGAGAGGGAGGTGAATCAGTATCAAATACAATTTAAAAACCTTTTTCAACTTATACTTAAACCATTCAATTATATCCAATGAGAAATGAACAATAGTATAATAGTTACACCAATAAACCACAATACACCATGCACAATATATGAGAAATAATCAATAGTTTTTGTTCAAGGGAAGTAATGACTTCCAAAGGTAGCTATAGCTTCCAAATGTAAAGGAAGGGATAAACCTCCAAGAGGAAGATACAATCCTCCAATATCAAGAGAGAGTTGAACTCTTCATCCTTACCCCTTCCTTCCACCCAAGAATAAATGAGAGATAATAAAACTTTACATTAAATCATCACTATCAACCAATCATCACATAGAACCTGATAATGCTTCCTGAGACTTCTTCAATTTCTGCAATTCTTCAATTCTTGGAGTAATATGATCCTGTAGATAATATTACTCAATGTATTCTTTGAAACTCCTCCAATTTTCACTCCTTGAATCCTCCCCAAAAAGAGGTTATAGAAAGAATGGTAGACTTTATTCAGTTCTCGTCTATTCAGGAGAGTGAACTTGCACAAAATTCCTCATGCTCAATAATTAACATACAATTCTGAAACTCGCACACAAGAAACTATAGTTTGTACGCTTTCCAATGAAATTTGTCCCACTTCATTTGGATTCTCTATGAAGAAGTTATGATTGTTTTACCCGGAACACCTGTTTATTGACTAGCTTCAGGACTGGTCACAAACCCTATCTTCCACAGAGTGTATCTCCATAATTATAGAGAATAAAGAGCTGAACATTTTACCAAAGGTACCTTGATATGTATTCTCAATACCATAGAGATTTCACCATCTGAATCATTCTAGAAAAAGCGTTATAGCAAAAATGGTAAGATGACCTGAAAATAACATACCTTAGAACACATCACCAAAAGACTTCATCCTCCCTTGAAATATGGCCTTCTTTTCTTCTTATTTCCTCTGAAATTTGACTTGTATCAAATGAATGTATAATGATGTTTATTTATACCATTTATGTCACTTCCTTTTAACATTAGGGTCGACCTGACACTTTCTTATTTTGTAATTCTTTTATTTAATTATCTTCAGGGCCTACATGTACTTCCTTCTTCAATTCACTTTGTCATCTTCAAAAATTCATTTCTCCTCAACCATGAGAATCAACGTGACGTGCCACATACCACTGGAAACAACATGATGTATACTATCCATTCATGGGTGTTGTATATGCATGTGCATTGTCCTTCATGTCCAAATACCTTTATCAATCTTGCATTCCAAAACCCATGACTAGGGTTGACATCAATGACAGCAACCAATCTTCCAACAACATAAATGTATATATGATGATAGCTTCACAATTATTTCCTTAAACAAGCTTCAAAATGACCCAAGATGATAATCTAACAATAGCAATATGCTAGCACTTGTCAGAAGCTAATGAGGCAATTTAAAAATCAACTTTAGTAATTTCTTTTAGGAGATTTTACTGCTGTAATAATTGGTTGTAGCTTACTTTTGTAACAACAACAAGAATGTTAGTAGATTAGTCTAATCTAGGGTTAGGAAATGTTATAAAATATCTCGAGGTATAAAATTTAAGGGTTGTTCTCATCAATCAATCGAGTATAAGGTCTAGATCAATGTATTTAGGGATAATGGAGTCACTTTCTTGCAACATAAATATTGAAGGAATCAAATGATAAAGTGTGAACTAAGGAAAAGAGGGATGATGTTTGAGGTGTTGGTAACCCAAGGCTTCAATCAACAAACCCTATAAGGAAAACGACTACTAGGAAGTAGGTAACCCTAGGCTTGAATGGTTTTTTTTCTTCTTATTTAGCTCAAGCTTGAGGTAAATAAAGGCTTGATGAAACAAATGATGCTAGAGTGTTATAATGGTAGGGCTCTAGAACATGCTTCAAATGATAGTTTTTCTATCAAAATCTAGTAGGTGAAAATCTATTGAGACAAGAACAATAACATGTGCTTAATATCCTAGGGTTTTAAGCTTTCAATTTCATAATCTTAGTAAAATGCAAAGAAAATATACTATAACCATTCAAAGGAAAGAACAATTGTAGAAATTCACTTACATTTACCAATAATAATCTAGAAAATACCCTAGTTGAAGAGTTTCCACTAAGAAAATTTCACAAAACACTTAGATAAGCCTCCTCCAAGAGTTGCACACCACTTAGTTTCAACCAGTAAGCCTTAAAGAGGATGAATTTGTGAACTCACTTGTGTGAGTGAAAGAATGATGAAAAATACAAGGGACAAATCCCTTATTTATACAATCAAAATGACCTTCAATTACAAAATTAGGTCAAAAAGGTCGACATGGCGAGTTTACAAGAGAAAATCCAATTGTACACAAAATTTTCATATAAAACCTTAATTTTATCTTTCTAGGGTGACAACATGTCCCTCCTAGAGTGACGTTATCCTCCTTGATGGAACATTAGCCCTCCAAGTGAAACGTTGGTGCTCAAAACCCCTCAGGAACTGCCACACGTGTGAACCAAATTCATCCTCAAGCTAGATACCTCAATTGGGTGACGTCAAGGCTCTAAATGATGATGTCAAGGGCCTTCAAGGGAAAAAATCATGGTGGGAGGGAAAGACCCCACTGGATCCAGGCCTGCCAAGCTGTCTCTAGTGGAACATCCTCCTCTCTCTCTAGTTCAAGCCTCTGGTATATGTTTTCCCCTGGCTGGGGTCTCAACATCCATCTGGTGGGATTTTAGCCCTATAGAGGTTCAAGATAATCATCACCCTGTATGTAACTATTCATCAAGCATGGTCTTGCAGCAACAAAAGGTAGGCCCTCCGTGGGCTCATAAGTCACAGGGATCATAGTAATGTCAATCGCATCTAATAATCAAGTTACCCAAACATGTGCATAAAACCCCCCTTTCCCAGACAAGTTCTCAAAGATGTTATGCTATTCTACAAGACAGGTTTGGAGATGGTTTCAAGATGCCCTATTGGGCTAATTCTGCTTAGGTGTGGGATGTTTCCCAAGTGAATACAAATCTAGGTCATGTAAGTGCATGAGATGGTATGGGGATGTTTGGGCAAGGGGTGCAGTGATGATAGGGAAATGTAGGGCTTACCTTTGGGTGCCTTTGAAGAGGGTGAGCTACACCTTGTCATGGATGCAAATGTTTACTATCCCATTCAATGCTTTTTTTACTTTTTTATCTTAATGTTTTTGTTTTAAGAGAATAGCTGGGGGACACTTCCATGGCATGGTGACTAGTGGTGACAGTGTTACCCATAAGAATTTCACGGAGATGAGAAGGTTGGCTCGTGATGAGACCCCATTTCTCTTGTCTATGCGAACAAGAGCCACTACCCTGGCGTGGTGACCAACTGAATAGTAGTTTCATACTGCTACATGCCCATGGACCTAATAGGATGGCTCGTGATGAGGACTCCTATCCTCTAGCTAGGTCTTGAGTTTATTTATTTTATGGGTCCCTCTTTTTCTTATTGAGAATCCTTTTATTTCTTTCTCATGGATCCCTGGACGAAGCATATGAAGGTTTTATTTTTTGGCTTTTATCTTTTGCCAACTACTTTTACCCTCTGGGCCTTTATCCCCTTCTTCCCACAAGGCAAGGTACAACCCTTTGCGAGCTTGGAAAAACCAATGAACGAACCAATGCAGGGTATAAATGAGTGGGATGATGATGAAAAGTGATAATTATGGTGGGAATGGGCGATGACCTTTCATAAACCCACGCAGTGGAAAATCATTCCTAAGGGAACCAACTTGCTAGGGTATTATGTCATCCCCCTCAGGTATGGACAATTCAAAAGGCATAAAGTCCAAGCACGTGTCATGAAGAAAAAGAGAATTAAATGCACATATTCAAATGTTTTGAGAATCAGAGTGACACATACCATGATACCCAGACTCATTACCTCATGGAGAAAGACCTTTTGTTGCTTTAGGACCAAGCCGGTGGGATGGATGTTGTTGTTGCTGACAAGATGGAGGCATTGAAGAAGAAGGATGGGCCCTCTAGGGATAGGCTCAAGTTAATATGGCTCTTATTACTACATGTCTAGGACCTGTGGGCCTCGAGGCATAATCTCCTTAGTTATCCCCAGGCTAGGAGATAACATCTCCAAAATAAAAACAAGGAGGAGGCTTCTAAGCCATTTTTTAATGCTAGTCTCCTAGTCCAATGCTCATTTTGAAGGAAAAAAACTATAGTCCTAATTTTTTCTCGATTGTGTTCAATATGTGATCCATAAACGTTGGGCCTATGACCTATCTATTTCATCAAAAAAGTTTATTTACGTAATTTGTGTTTTTTTTCTTTGTTCTTTCGGTTGTTTATTACTTGGTTTCCATTGTTTGTGGTTGCTAGACCAATACCAAATGATTTCCCAAACTATGTCTAAGACCAACAATGAAGAAAATGTTGAGTGAACAAATTTAATCATCCAACAATGAAGAAAAATGCCGAGGGGAAAATTTGGATGAACAACAGTGAATAAAATTTTCTTTGGATGAATTTAGTAGCTCAAAAATGGATAAAAATGCCCAGAGTGATTTTAAGCACTCGACATGAGATAAAAATGACTAGGGGCGAATTTAGACATTCGACATTAGAGAAAAATGAACTGGGGCGATTTTAAACACCCAACATTAGAGAAAAACTACTCGGGGTTTGTTTAGACTCTAAACATCAAGGACAAATGACTTGGTGGCAAAGGGAACATGCCCATATCGAGAAAAACGACCCAGAGGGGTATAAATTTTCCCAGGAAAAAGGAAATTTACCCAACAATAAAAATAAAATTCCCATAGGAGGCAATACAATTCTTGGATGAATGGAACCTCGGTCTATAAGAAAAAAAGCGTATCTCAGAGAGGATTGAGCTAATGAAGCTTGCATCCATTAGCCAGAACATAAATTTCAAGCAATAAAACTCAAATCAGAACCACAATATACCTCATAAAGCAGATTGTACCCACACGGTATAAACAACATAGATTTATTTTTCTCTAGAAATTCATTACAATGGGTTCAGAGCTATGCATTCCCAAAAAACTCATGCATTTTTACTCATGGAAAGAAATGCAAATTTCCATGGCTCGGAGATGCCATCACTCATCATGGAAAGGATCCTTGACTCCTTCATCCATGGATCTTCATGCATGCTACACTCTTTGATATATTATCTCTGCAAGCTTCCCAAGTTCTACTTGTCTCCCTCCACTTCCCTCTTTTATACAACCTTCATTATATTAACATGCTACCTTTGGAAGGCCAATTGTCACATGATTCATTTCCACATCCATTTTTTCCAAATAAGACAAAACAAAATGAAATAAATAATTACAAGTTTATTACAATTCTACAAAGGAATTTAGGAAAGTTTCAACAACTCCTCTTTCACCTTGAATCTCCAAGATTTCTTCTTGGTTGTTTGTGTCTTTGGATGGAGTTCTGGGTGAAGCCTACAACATTTGGCCTCCCAATGTCCAATCAATTTGTAGTACTAGCAATAGTTCATGCATGGGATACTTGGCCTTCTAGAGTTCCAACAATCACTAGACTTATGACCCATTTTCTTGCAACAGAAACAAATTATGCCACACCTCTTCGGTTTTTTATGATGCTTTCTATATTTTTTTCTTGGTCCCTCAAGAGTTGGAGAAATTTTGGATGGAAGAATCATCTCTTTTCTACCCTATTCCAAGCTTCTACAAGCATATTTGAGTGGCTTGTTTCACATGGATTCTTTTCTAGTTTCTCTTTCCTTGATCAAAGTGGTTTGATCTACACTTGTGTTGGCTTCTTGTTTACTGAATCTTAGGCATTCATGCTTGGGCCTCTGTTGAGCTACAATCAGAATAAAAATCCCTTGGCCTTCCTTTCCTATCCGTTGGGCATCATAGCCCATGCTCCTCATGATCTTGGAACCAATGCATCTAGTGTGATTCTCAAAGTCACCAAAGGTTTCTTGAGAAAGGAGCTTATAAGGTGAGTTTACCATGATTGTCTCTGTTATGGTACTAGATTCAGTAGTGGAAATGGAAGGGGCTTTCTTGGTCTCTTGGAAAACTACTTCTATATTTTTCAAGGCCTCTTCCTTCACTATCAAGTCCTAGTATAGGTGAGCAGTGGCCTCGGTGAACCTCTCCTCTTTCCAATTATCACTATCAATGGATTTCTCCCCCAACTTCAAGAGATGCAATTTTATCCTATCTAATTCTTCTCTCATGGTGGTGAAGGATTCCTGGTGCTTGGCAATCTCTTTCTCTAGATCATCTTCTCTTTGTATCCAATACAAAATTTCTTCTTGGATTTTCCTATATTGAAGTCTCTCAACTATTCCAACTTCTCCCTATTCAAGGATTTTCCCATGGAAGTTTCTTCAAGGTATCTAATGAACCTACTATGATACCATATGATCCATAAATGGTGGTCCTATGGTGTCTGTATTTCATCAACGCAGATTCTTTGGAGAATTTATATTTTGTTCTATGCTATTTGGGTTGTTTATTGCTTGGTTTGCATTTTTTGTGGTCGCTAAACCAATACCAATTGAGTTCTCAAACTCTTTCTAAGACTAGTAATGAAGAAAATGTTTAGTTGAAGGATTTGATCATCCAACAGTGAAAACAAAATGTTGAGGGGTGAATTTAGATGACCAAGAGTGAAGAAAATGTTCTTTGGACAAATTTAGTAGCTCAACAATGGAGAAAAATGCCCAGTGTGATTTTGAGCACTTGGCATGAGATAAAAATGACTAGGGGTGAATTTAGACATCTTACATTAGAGAAAAATGACATGAGTTGAGTTTAGACACCCAACATTAGAGAAAAATTACCTGGAGTGATTTTAGACACTCGACATCAAGGAAAAATGATATGGGGGTGAAGGGAAGATTCCCAACTAAAGAAAAATGGCCTAGAGGGGTATAAATTTTCCCAAGCAAAAGGAAATTATCCCAACAATAAAACAAAATGTTGAGGAGAGGGAATACAATTCCTGGGTGAGTGGAACCTCAATCAACAAGAAAAGAAATGTAGCTCAGAGAGGATTGAGCTAATGAATCTTGCAACTATTAACCAGAATAAAAAGTTCAAGCAATAAGACTCAAACCAGAACCACAATATACCTCACAAAGTATATTTCACCCACACGACATAAAAAGAAAAGATTTTTTTTTTCTCGAGAAATTCATTATAATGGGTGAGATATGCATTCCTAGAAAACTCATGGATTGTTACTTATGAAAATAAATGCATATTTCCATGGCTCAGAGACGCCTTCGTTAATCATGGATAGGATATGTTAGAAAAAAAAGATCGCAAAGCAATAAAATAAAACAAATGTGTAAATAAAACAAAAAATATACATATTACAATAGAGACACATATATACGTGGTTCACCCAGTGTAGGCTACACCCACCAGAGAAATTACCAGGTCCTTGTTTTTTATTATCCAGTAAAATGAAGGGATACAACCTACATCACACTCGTTGTAACTTCCTCTTCTTTATCTCGCAGTGTCCTCTCCCAGAATACAATATTCACAATAATACACAGCCGCAATACAATTCCCTCATAAAAGAGGGTTTCCTTCTAGGGGAAAAAAACCTAATGTAACTTCTACCGTCATATTTGCGACGTTATAATGAATGGTCCATATTGACTATGAAATTACAATATTTGAACTGCAAATATATATATATATATATATATATATATATGCCCCCTCATTGCCTGGGGGGGGAATGAATTGTGTATCTTCCAACTTCTTTGACCTGCATATGAATTAGGAAGATAACGAGGCTCCAAAACCAACAATTTCTCGCTTGGATACTGATCACAACAACTATACTTTTGTTATACCTATTGGACTATGACCACCTTGGACCTAGAAAATTTCTCATCTTCACCTTCATTCTTGAAGACCAACTGAAACTGAGCAGGAACTCAGTTTCTCCTCGGTTACTCCCTTTTCTAACATGTCTAGGGGATTTTGGCTAGTATGTAACTTTTACAACTTCAAATGTCAATCTTCCAAGATGGATTGTATGAAATGGTACCTGATATGTATATGCTTAGTCTTTGAAAGGAAGACTGCTTTATTTGCAAGATGAATGGCACTCTCATTATCATAGTACAACCTACTATTATCTTGCTTCTTTCCCAATTCCTCCATAAACCTCTATAACCAAATCATCTCTTTACTAGCCTCTATAGCATCAACATACTCTACTTATGTTGTTGAAAGTGAAAAAACCTTTTGCAACTTCAAAATCCAACTTATTGTTTTTTCACCTACAGTAAAAACATACCCTATGGTGCTCCTCCTTCTATCTTTATCACCTGCCATATCTGAATCAAGATATCCATGTAGAACAATTTTTGAACCTCCAAAAAATAATGCATGAGTAGCAATACTTCTCAAATACCTAAGAATCCACTTTACTTCCTCCCAATGTTCTTTATCTGAATTGTTCATATACCTTCTCACAACTCCCACTGCATGTGCAATATCTGCTCTTGTGCAAACCATCACATACATCAAGTTGCCAACTGCTGATGAATAAGGGACCCTATACATGTACTCTATCTCCTCTTGTGTCTTGGGACACATTTCCTTAGTTAATTTGAAATAGATGGACAAAGGTGTACTAACTAGCTTTTCATTCTTCATTCTAAACCTCTCCAACACCTTCTCTATGTACTCACCCTAAGACAATGTCAATTTGCGATTTTTCGCGTCTCTTGTTATTCTCATACGAAGGATTTTCTTTGCAGCACCCAAATCCTTCATCACAAATGAATTATCTAATTTCCTTTCTAGCACATTTATATCCTATATGTTAGACCCTGCAACAAGCATGCCATCTAAATAAAATAGCAAGATAATATAACTTCCATTTTCTAGCCTCTTAAAATAAACACAATGATCAGAATGATATCTACTATAACCTTGTCCTATCATAAATCTATCAAACTTCAAATACCACTGCCTTGGTGCTTTATTTACGCCATACAAGCTCTTTTTCAACATACATAGAAAATTTTCCTTTCCTTTGACCTCATACCCCTATGGCTGGTGCATATAAATCTCTTCCTCCAAATCCCTATGGAGAAAATATGCTTTTACATCTAACTGTTCAAGATGAAAATATTCTACTGCCACAATAATTAAAATAGTCTTAATTGAAGTCATTTTAAAAACATGAGAAAATAACTAATGAAAATCTATATCTTTCTTCTGTGCAAACCCCTTTACAACAAGTATGGCCTTGTACCTCTTTTTTCCTCCATATTCTTCCTTCAACCTATAAACCCATTTATTCTGCAATGTTCTTTTTCCTGTAGGAAACTGAACCAAGTCCCAATTC
The DNA here is from genome assembly GCA_032191745.1 of Picea mariana. Taxonomy (NCBI): domain Eukaryota; kingdom Viridiplantae; phylum Streptophyta; class Pinopsida; order Pinales; family Pinaceae; genus Picea; species Picea mariana. Next base: position 467,761 of record JASDQU010099847.1, read on the forward strand.
TAGTTATTTACCAAGGAATCCATTTCCTCTTTCATTCCTTTCTCCACTTGTTTTTAATGTCTACCTGCATTGACTCTTCATAACTTTTTGGTTCACCAGAATCGGTCAACAGTAAATAATAAAATGAAGGAGAGTATCGTTCAGGGGGTCTACTTAACCTGGTATATATTCTAACAACACTTGCAGGAGTTTGAGGTAGTTGTTTCTCCTTTTTTTGTACATTTTGATTTTGTGGTACCTATGGAATTTCTTTTTCAGTGATCTCATCAAGCGATGTGTATTCTGGTTTTTCTTTTTTCTGTTTCTTTGCCTGCAACTGATCTTTGTACATCACATTCTCATTGAATATGACATCTCTAATGTTAATGATTTTGTGATTTTCATAATCCCATAAGTGATAACCAAAATCATTAACATCTTATCCAATAAAGGTACACTTCTTGGATTTTTCTTCAAGCTTTGTTCTATTTTCTTTATCAATATGGAAAAATGCTTCGCAACTGAAAGTCTTAAGAAATGAATAGTTTACCCTTTTACATGTCCATGCCTCCTCTGGAATGCCACCATCCAAAGAGATTCAAGGTATTCTATTTATTAAGTAAAGAAAAATATTTATAACATATTCCCAAAACTGTAAGGGAAACCCTACATGAAATTACATACTCCTTGCACGCTCCATGATTGTCTTGTTCATCCTTTCTGACACACCATTTTCTTGTGTTGTTCCTGGAACTGTCTTCTCTTTATGAATCCCATGGTATGGACAGTAATTATCAAAATCCTTCCTATAATAGTCACCTCCATTGTCTGATCTGAGACACTTCAACATTTTTCCTATCTCATTCTGAACCAAAGCTTTCCATTTCTTAAAAGTGTCGAAAACATCAGATTTTTTTCAAATGAAATAAACCCATTTTTTTCTAGTTTCATCATCAATAAAAGTAACATAATAATGAGATACACCAAGAGATGATACCTGAGATGGTCCCCATACATCTGTATTCACAAGATCTAACCTTTCACTCTACTTTTCCTTTCCGACTCTGATAAATCTGACTCTCTTTTATTTTCCATAAACATAGTGCTCACAGAAATCCAAATCAATTTATTTAAGATCTAGAAAAAAAAATTCTTTTGTGAAGTATCTACATCCCTTCTCACTCATGTGTCCAAGCCTATGATGCCACAATGTTGTATCCACTCATGTACAAGATAAAGAGTCATCAGATTCAGTATTACCACTACATAAATACAATGTACCTACCTTCTCTCATTTTTCTATCACTAGTGATCCTTTAGTGACCTTCCATGCCTTATCTGTAAATGTAGATATACGACCTTCACTTGCCAACTTCCTTATTGAAATTATATTTTTTCTTAGATATGGAACATGTATTACTTCTTTCAACAACCATTTGTTTCTATTCTTTTGTTTTATTTGTACCTTTCCCATTACAACAATTTTGCATGGTGCATCATCACCCAAATGAACCTGTCCAAAATCACCTTGAAAATAATCTTGAAAATGTTTCCTATGGGGTGTGACGAAGCCCCTGAATCTACTACCCAAAAATCAGAAATATTATCTATAGAAAGAATCAAAGCATCTTGTAACACATCACCTGTTACATTTGCCTCATGATTTTTTTCCTGTTGTCCATCTCTTTATTTCTTTGGAGCTCTGTAGTCTTTCTTTAGATGTCCTTTCTTCCCACAATTCTAGCACTCTATATTTCCTAGTCTGCATTTGGATCTTCCCTTCCTATAATTCCTACACTTCCCTAATCCCTTTACTCTATACTTTTGTATTCCCATGTTCTCCACGGTCAACACATTACCTGATGTCTCACCTGTGATTTTCCATCGCATTTCCTCGCTAAGGTTAACACCAACATCATCAAATTTTAGAGTGTTTGAACTAGACACAGAGTTACTTACAACCATGACCAAACCGTTCCATCTTTCTGGCAATGAACATAAGATTAGAAGACCCCTAACCTCATCATAAAAGTCCACTTTTACAAAACTTAGTTTATTAGTAACCTTATTAAATTCATTTAAATGATTGAAGACAGACCCACCTTCTGACATATTTATATTAAATACTCTCTTCATTAGAAACACATTATTGGACACCGAGGGTTTTCATACATTTTAGCCAATGCATCCATCAACTCATTCATTGTATTTTCTTTTGAGATATTGAAATCCATCGATGCTGCCATGATCAGTTGTATCGTTCGTAGTTCCTTTCTGTCAAGAATCTCCCATTCTTCATCCTTCATGGTTGTTACCTTCTTTGCTATTATGCCCAATGGTAGGAATATATCCTTATGATATAAAAATATATTCCATCTGAATCTTCCATAACTCACAATTTTGGCCATTAAATTTCTCGACCCTAAACTTTTCATCTTTCGCCATTTTTCCCACTTGAACCGGGAACCCTATTTTCCTTCGAGTTACCTTTCTCTTGGATGCCAATTGTTAAACAAACAGGATTGCAAAGAAATAAAATAAAACAAATGTGGAAAAAAAAAGATACACAATACAATAGAGACACAAATATATGTGGTTCACCCAGTGTGGACTACGTCCACCAGAGAAATTGACAGGTTCTTGATTTTTATTATCCAAGAAAATGAAGGGATACAACCTACAACACACCCACTGTAACTTCCTCTTCTTTCTCTCATAGTATCCTCTCTCAGAATACAATATTCAGAATAATACATAGCTGCAATAAAATTCCCTCATAAAATAGTGTTTCCTTCTGTTACACATTATTTTGGTCACCCTAGTGATCGACTGACAACATGTGTTTAATCCACTTACATGTTCCTTGAAAATATTAATAGAGACTTTCTCCATGAGAAAAGTGGTTTGCTTTTCCTCTCTCAAAAACTATGACAAAGAAGATCATCGCACCCTGCTCTATGCTTGGGGTGTGATGATGCTTGATCGTCGCACTCTACACCAAAGATGGATTGTAGAGTCATCACATGTTTCCTATGCATAGGGTGCGACGATGCTTAAGAAAGGAAAAGTCAAAATTCATGAATGTTCTAGAAGGGAATCTTCTAGAAGATGAGGTGGCTTCCGATTGGTTTGGATCTTACTCGCTTCTTTGATTTAGTGGGATCATCCTAATCTCCTCATCCATCCCTCTTTCACCCTATATAAGGATGGATATCTAATGAAAAAGGATAAGATTTTCATATGCATGAAGAGTTTTTCTATAGAATATATTGGAGGTAGCTTTTATTTAGCTCTCTAAGTCAGATTGTGGATCTTCTTTATCAAAGGCATTGGACAAAAGGTGTGTGTGTTGGAGAAAAGATCCATTGAAAGGGATATTGCAACATCAAGGCATGGGTTGTATTCTCCACTTTCAGTTTTAATATAAGAATACATTTCTTCCCTATAAAGGTTTCTTGACTTTTGTTGTATAGCTCCTTGATCTTATACATAGAATTCATTGGAATATATATATATTTGTTCTCTCTCTCTTTGTTGTTTTGTTCTTCTTAAATAGGTTCACCATCCCGCAAATATAAATATGGAGTGGCAAGGATGACACTAGACAGGATCATGCGTCATTTAAAAAGTATGTCTCTCATTCCTCTCTAAACTAGTTTATATGACAATGAAGTCCAAGGTGAAGTTTACATTCTGTCTTGTTTTGTTTTAGCTTCCTCTGGAAGATAGGGAGATCAGTTTGTGTCCACACTTACCAATTTTTCCGATAACAAAATTGGAAACCACACTGAAGACAATTGCTGGCAGGAAAAAACTCCAAATGGATAGTTATTCTCAAAAAGTTTGATTTGGAATTTGAGCATGCCAAATCAAAGAAATCTTTGGTTTTTGTCAAATTGACGTGTGACCTTCCCTCTACTGAGACAAAAAATGTGGCAGAGGATTCCTTTCCTAATGAATCCCTTTTTCTGATCAGTTCTAACAACATATGGTATGCATACATTATCATTTATATCCAAACCCAAACTTTTCATCCCGATCTTTCTAGTGTGGATCGTCATCGTATTCGGTATCAAGTCTATCAATACATTATCCTTGGTGATACCCTTTACCACCATGGTATTGATTCGATCTTTCGAGGATGCCTAAACTATGATGAAGCTGAGAAAGCTTTGAATGAATTTCATTCTAGAGAATGTGGCATTCATATGTATGGGTATGCCACTACCCAAAAGATCTTACAAGTTGGTTACTTTTGGCCTTCATTGTTTAAAGATTGCATTACCGTCTTCCAAAAATTCCATGCGTGTCAAACATATAACAATAATATATGATCTCATCCTTCTCCTCTTTACCCTATAGTTTATGTTGGTCCATTTGCTAAATGGGGCATTGACTTCATGACATGTAATGCTCATTCGATTGGGGGGCATGGATACATCATCGTAGCCGTGGATTATTTCACTAAATGGGTCGAGGCGATGCCTACATTTGATAATACCAGAAAAACTGCAAAGTTGTTCATATTCAATCATATTGTTACTATATTTGGTGTCCCTCAAGCCATCTTCAATGACCATGGTAGTCATTTTCTCAATTTCATGATGTCTGAACTTACCGAGAAGTTGGGTCTTCACCATGAAAGATCAACACCTTACTATCCACAGGCCAATGGCCAGGTTGAAGCAATTAACAAAGTTCTTACTACTATGCTTCAATGGATGATAAGAACTCACAAGTCAATCTCTCACACGATGCTCTTCTTTGCATTGTGGGCCTATCAAACATCTATTAAATCTATCACAGGGTTCACACCTTTCCAGTTAGTATATGGTATTAAATTTTTTTTTCCTATTGAATGTGAAATCCCATCTTTGAAACTGGTTGTCGAACTTCTCAGTTCTCACTAACACTTCAGCTGAAGAGGAACGTCTCTTGTATTTGATGCAATGAGGAAAGACTCTTCGTGATGCTACCTTAGTCATTGAAACTCAGAAGAAGCATGTGAAAGATCAATATGAAAATCATGTCAAACCACATGTTTTTTCTAAGGGTGATTTAGTTCTTCTTTACTAACAAGATCGTGACTTATTAGGGGCCGATAAATTAGAGCCTATGTGGCATGGCCCTTATATTGTGAAATGAGTATTGGAGAAAGGGGCTTATAAGATGGTATATTATGATGGAATTCCTTTGACTGAACCCAAAAATGGGATTTAATTGAAGAAGTACTATGCTTAAACCACTTTTGCATGAGTACTGTGTATTTTTGGTGTATTATACTCTAGTGTAAATTTTTCATTTTTATTTTTCCTTTTAGTTGCTTACATTGCATTGTTCTTGGTTTCCAGATGTCGATGTCTTTGCTACCCTATGTCATCTTTGATGATGGTGCAAGTCACAGTACTAAAAACATAGCATTTGCTGCATGGGCAATATATGCACCTATGAATGAGTTGATCAGTCTACAAAGTGTTTTCCTTGGTCGTGCAACTAATAATATCGTGGAATACAATGTAGTTATTGAATTATTAACTAACGACATTTCATTTGGCATCTCTCATATTATTGTACGACTCGATTCACAGTTAGTAGTGCTACAGTTAAGTAACATTTATTCCATCTGAAATCCTACTTTGTTAAGGGTATACTTAAGAATTCACCTCTTGGAAAGACATTTTGATTATATCGAATATAAACATATTCCTAGATGTCTAAACACATTGACAAATGTATTGGCTAACTATGTTCTAGACATACATTTGAGACATTTATAAATCCTAACACACTTTTGAAAAACACAAGTAAGCTTGTAGAAACTTTATATTAATAACGATAAAAGTTACAAAAAGTGTTTTGTCCAAGGAACAAAATATCAAAAAGTGAAGATCATGGCTTCATGTACAAAAATCATCAAGGATGTTGCTCGTTGTAAAAAACAACTTCTCATGCTACTCTACAGAGAAATCGACCAATAGATGCAGATAGACCAATTGTATGGCATTGATAGTGCCTAGGAAGTTCATCCACCATGGCATCAGGGGTATTCATGGTTAATGCCTCTAGGTTCTACTAAATTTCCTCAAGATTCGTGATGACAACTCCTACTACAACACCCCTCTCTCCTTGCCTCTGAATGGGAGATGATCCAAGAGGACGATAAGGTGGCACATTTGCATTATTGAGAGCACTTGATTAGTCTTGGATAGATGACACAAAATGATTTTATATAATTAAAATATCAAAAACATCATATAATGAAAAAATTTCTTCTTACCTATGTCTCCCCACTGAGATCCCTCGGGAAGAGCTAAGTTAGGATCCCCATGGAAATCCGTCCTGGCATACGCATAGTCCTCCATGATGATTAGTTGATTCCTCAGCCATTGGAGGAAGACATCATCATATTTGACGATAGGTACACCACTGTGATGAGCCATTAGGTCCACCCACCTCTTCATCCATGGATCTTGTGGAGCGGGTATACCCCACTCAACCTGTAGACAAAAGACGGGGACCCTCTCCAAGAAGAAGGACACCAAAATGGACCCGTAACCAAACTTTTTGAACCGAACATTTTGACACTTTGTCAGTTGCTTTTTCATGTTCTTCAAGACACCCTCACACCAGTTTAATACCTTGGGTTCCATGCACTCTATGGCATACTAAAAATGGATTTGCAAATCCATGTGGGGAGCTACACTCCCTGCCATCTGGGTAATGGTATAAAGGATTGTCCGCAATGGTAAATCCTGAAAATCTGTAATGGCCACCTTACCACTATGTTTTTCCATACCCAACACGCAATGTTGAGCAACATAGTAATCCATGGGTTCTCCCCCACCCCTGTTGTCTGTGAATGTTACCTGAGAACCGCGATGAGACAATTCCGTCAAAAAGTAGATATCCTCTATATCCAATGTGGGTGTATGCACACCCACACAAAAGTATTGTTCGTTCACATCCCACATGTGAACCAGATACTCTAACTACCTCAGTTGGGCTCTCATGCCCTAAATATTGAAAAACTTGAGTAATACACATTTCCTAAGCACCATAATTGTGCCTGGGTCATTCCCAAAAAAATAATATTCTTCTTCATGATCTTGTTCATGCCACTCGAGCAGTTTGACCAAGGAAATCCTACCAAGGAACATAAAAAGAAGATTAGAGTCATAAAAAATCCATTATTGGAAGTTTTTCTAGTTAATTTTATATTTTCAAAAGTTGATTTGTGATCGTCGCAAGGATATACTTTCATGCAGAGTGACGTCGTCGCACCCTATCTTGGAATCACCTACGGCGATTCCATATCATCGCAGTTCACGATATTGTGGGCCTGCGACGATCTGAAAGCGTAGGTACCCACAAAACATTGACCCAAACTCAGCAAAAAACCAATGAAAAAACAATTTGAAACCATGAAAAGATAAAGAAGCAGAAAATTACCTTTTTGATGGAGACGGTTTGCGAAATGCTCCACCAGGCACTCTGAAATCGACAGTTGAAATTTGGGAAGAAAAGAGGGTTTTTGGGCATTATTTGGGTAAATTTGCAAATGAAATGGTAAAATGGTTGTTTTGACCTATTTTATTTTTTTTATCATATTTTATTGCAAAATTAAATTATTTTTTATATTTTACCCATGCCCTAAGGTCTAAACAACTTTTCAAAGTGTTTTCTTTTACAAATTAAAAATTATAAGGATGAGACATTTGATAGGGATCCACGATTTTTTTATTGTTTTTGTGTGAATAGATGCTTTTAGGATTTTTCAGGAAAAACTCTGAGTAGAGTCTTAATTCTTTCTCGTGCTCGTGAAACCATGAGAATGCAATTGAGTAACCTTTTGTCATTTTTCGAACTTGCATTGGTAATGTGAAAAACGAAACCCGTGGAGTTTCCTTTAAGATCTTTTAAAGCTCTTTAAACATGAAAAGATAGTCGAGCGACCTTGTAATTTTCACGCTCATAAAAGTATTTGAAGAAAATGTCTGATGAGTAGTAGGTTATCTATTTTTCGGTCTCATCAAACTAATTTATGAAAACAAACCTAATGGAGTTCTCTTTAAGTCTATTTCAGACTCTCTAAGCATGAAAAAACACTGACTTTTCTTTCTTTGGACTCGTTAAACAAACATCAAAAGAGCCATATGGGATCGAACCACTCCTTCTTAGGGTTCGTTAAAAATACTTTGAGGGAATCATCCAAAGGATGAGCTTACATTACAAGCATATGTTATCCTCCTCAATCTTGCGTAAAAATAAAGAGGTACTCACCAGAAATGGTGGGGGAAAATTGGGAAGAAATGGGTCATTGTATTTTTGTTAGTGGTAGTAAAGTCGCTCTTGAACATGACACTCCCCTTCATCACTGTATCCGGTTTGGGAAATCCATTTGTCTCTCTTTTTGCCATCCAAAATTTCATACGTTGGGTCCTCGTTTTAGTCAATATTTCCAAGAAAATTGTCGTGTCGTTCATATGTTTAAGAGAAGTCCAACCTAAACTAGGTTTCTTTAAAGTCGACCATCTACAGTTATAAATTTTATACCATGTCGGCCTCCTCTGAGTCAGTTCTGAATCACTTCATACTCTGATCTACATATTTCATTTCATTGATGGGGGATACATCAAGGCCCTCCTATGAAGATTATTTTCCTATCAACTTCAACTCATTATCCGGGAACAAGACTTATAAATTACATTGTTACCTTGGAGCTTGCATGCCTCAATGGTAGGTTTCCTCGATTTCAACAGTGGGTTTACATCATTGGACCCTCATTGAAATATTCTATTGAGTGTTTGAATTCAACTCATTCGTTCACACTCATTGGATTGTACTAGGAGTACCTTGGGAGTCATTGACATCAATGGTGATTTCCCTCACACTTGTTAACAATTTTCATTAATGATCGGTAATCAAGTGGTTTCTACCATGTTCGACTTCAACACCTGTAATCACATGGATAGATTCATACTTAGGGATGATGGATTTGAATACCCTGGATCCCACCATATCGGTCCAGGTTGCGACAAAGTATTCATAAGTTTGTACTGACACATAGATCCACTATGTATGTCTCGTGGCTATGTCCAAATTTGAATTATTTTATAGCATAGATCCATAGTGTATTCCTCGTGGCTATGATGAATCATGATGACATGGATCTATAGTGTATGTTTAGTGGTCGTGAATCACTTGACACTTATTATTAGAGTCACTTATAGTCTGAGTGTGGGAATGCCTACCTCAGAAGATGGTATATTATTATGAATATGCTTGATTGTTTGTAGGTTCCCGATTGATGTGCTACTTGTTTTCAACACACACATTCTAAAAAGTATTTCAGTTGTCACAGGTTCCAGATTCATACTTTGTGGGGCATTCTGTTACACATTATTTTTGTCACCCTGGTGATGACTGATGACATGTGTTTAACCCACTTACATGTTCCCTGAAAATATTAAAAGAGACTTTCTCCATGAGAAAAGTGGTTTTCTTTTCCTCTCTCAAAAACTATGACTAAGAAGATTGTCGCACCCTACTCTATGATTTGGGTGAAACGATGCTTGATTGTCGCACTATGCACCAAATATGGACTACAAATTCATTGCATGCTTCATGTGCATAGGGTGCGACGATGCTTAAGAAAGGGAAAAATCAAAATTCACAAATTTTTTAGAAGAGAATCTTCTAGAAGATGAGGTGGTTTTTGATCGGTTTTGATCTTACTCACTTCTCTGATTTAGTGGGATCATCCTAATCTCCTCATCCATCCCTATTTCACCCTATATAAGGAGGTATCTCTCATGGACAATGTTAAGGTTGAAAATGCTAAGATTTGTATATTCATGAAGAATTATGTTATAGATTATATTGGAGGTAGATTTTCTTTAGCTCTCTATGTCAGATTGTGGATCTTCTTCATAAAAGGCATTGGAGAAAAGGTGTGTGTGTTGGATCAAAGAGCCATCGAAAGGGATCTTGCAACATCAAGGCATGGGTTGTATTCTCCACTTTCCATTTTAATATAATACAACAATACATTTCTTCCCTATAAAGGTGTCTTGGCTTTTGTTGTATAACTCCTTGATCTTATACATAGAATTCATTGGAATATACATATCTTTGTTCTCTCTCTCTTTGTTGGTTTGTGCTTCTTAAACAGGTTCACCATCCCGCAAATCCAAAGATAGAGTGACAAGGATGACACTAGCGAGGATCAAGCATCATTTAAAAGGTTTGTCTCGCAGTCCTCTTTGAACTAGTTTATATGACAATGAAGTCTAAGGTGAAGTTTGTATTTTGTCTTGTTTTGTTTTAGATTCCTATGGAAGTTAGGGAGATCAGTTTGTGTCCGCACTTACCAATTTGTCTGATAACACCTTCTAGGAAAAAAAAACCTAAAATAACTTCTATTGCAAGATCTATGACCTTATAATGAATGGTCCAGATTGACTACAAAATTACAATATTTGAATTGCGAAAAAAAAAAAAAAATTGACCCCCTCATGGCCGAGGGGGGGGCATGAATTGTGTATCCTGCAATTTATTTGACCTGCATATGAATTAGAAATATAATCAGGCTCCACAACCAATAGGATCCTTAAATACTTCACCCACCAATATTCAAGTAGGATACACTCTTCGAGCTCTCATCTCTACAAACTTCCCAAGTTATCCTTATCTCCCTCTATCAAAAATGTCAATCAAACTCAAACTAAATTCCTTGTCTTATGTAGTTAACACAGAGGACGTTCAATATATTACTCCTATGTAAAAAATATTAAATCAACTATTGAGATTGGAAGAATAACGAAGTGAATCTTTTCATAGAACATCTCAAAGGAAGTAGAGTGTCAAAAGATATTTTATCAAAGCGAAATAGTAAAAAAAATTCAAAAAGGTGAACTGGTGTTACTATGGAACAAAGTTAAGGAAAATCGTCAATGCACACAAAGTTTGAACCATTTTGGATCGGATCGTACATCATTGAAAAAATCATAGTTTTCAATTCATATATGCTCAAAGACATGAAGGGGGAAATGTTAATGTTGTATGTTAATGGGAGACACTCGAAACAATTTTTCACCTGAAATTTTATCTTCTCCTCGTAGATAGATTTTCATTTATTTTTTACATCCTTACTGTTTTGACTCCATTTCCCAAAGGATAAAATATCTAGTGATGAAGATTATAGATTCTTGACAACCCATAGGGGGTTATCTTCCCACAATTGGAGGCACTTGTTGAACCCCTTTTGTGATTTTTCTCCCCTCCCTTATTCTATTTTCCCACCTCTTTTAATACCCTTTCTTTCCCCCTTCTATATTTTCCCTTTATCTCTTATTTTTCCCTTTCTTGGAACTACTATACTTAGTCGATTTTCACGTTCGCAAACCTTGAGACTCGTCGACTATCACACTTGCATTATCATCCATTAACCTATGTACAAGTCTGCCCAACACTTAGAATGAGTTTTCATTTCAAACTTTTGGACTTTCGGACTTGGGAACCTACGTTATGCATTTCCACTATCTCCACTACCCGCCCAATAATTTTTTATACTTAGCCATTTCATACACTCAGACTCTTGAACTTGCGAACCTTTGGACTTGCATATCTACCTTTTCATACTAATCACTAGCCCAGACTCTCTGGCACCACCTATCCCTTCACATTGTTCGATGTGACATTTATTATTATCCCTACGGACCCCAGTTACCAAATTTATTTTGAAGTGGTTGTTAATTAATGATGTTGTTAATGAGGCTAGTAATAGTTATTTCGATTTAATGTTTCTATAAAAATAAATCTAACTCAAGTTCATTTTACTCTGCAAAATAATGGTTCAAGAAAATTTTGGCAAGTTTCGTTGGGACAATCATGAGAAAACAATCATTCTATGGGGATACTTTGAACCTCTTTTCTAGGGAATATCAAAGTTAGCATTGGTCCCATTCTTACTGGTATTACTCAAAATTGTTGGATAGAGAAACCAACAAAGTATGGAAGTCAAGAATAGTTCTTGTTGGATGTGTTCCAGAATTATTTGAGTGCAAGGACATCGTCACCTGGTGCATAGATAAACTCATTCAAAACAGAAGAGTCACTACATTTCAGAATAGTTTTCCTATCTCATTAGCACCTCCAATATTTAGAGAAATGTTAAAATTTCCAAAGACGAACCTTTCTATAAATGAGAGGAAGTGAGAAACTTCCTAAAAAGAAAGAAAAATGTATTAGATCTTCTTCAAGAATACTTGCATGACGCTATGAAAATGCCTGAAGACATATCAATAATTCAGGTAAGTTCTTTAAAGAACCCCTATAAGGAAATTGCTTGGTTATTTACTCAAATTGCTAGTCAGGATTCTACAGAAACAATTCCTTGACTGCCATTGTACATACTACATTTAGTTGTTCATGAAAATTCTATCTTCGACTGGGTGAAGATAATCTCAAATGAAATCACTACACAACTCACAAATTTCAAGTCTGATAATAGGTTTTACATGTCATCCTATTTAATATTTTCCATTACATATTGTCATACTTTTGAGGGCTTAAACATTGCCTGGATAATTAAAATAAAGGTGGAGTCTGTGACTATGTGGTACCAATATTTATGAGGCATAGGGTCGACCATCATTTTTATGAGGTGCATTCAGATTTTGTATCTAAATTCAGGAAATTGTTATTTTGGGAAGACAGTTTGTGGTCATCATTGGAAGCTACAAATTTTCTTAAGGGAAGAGTAATTCTGGAGAAAATGGAAGATTATAATGTCATTGGGGTTTAATGCTCTATTAAAAAACCTATCTTTCTTCCATATTATATATATGATAAATTGTTTTTCATTGAAATAGCCTGGAAGTATGAGTTATGGTTCCATACTTTGTCTAAGAAAAGGAAAAAACAATTCATACCTCTCCCATGGAAAGTGGGTGAAATTATTCTCTGGGGAATTTCCAAAATCGATGAATATGCTTCTTATTTTGAGAATTTCGACCTAAATTTTGAAGAAGAAATAAAGGTTTTTGACCCGAATCACCATTTTTATAATCATTTTCTTTCAGTTGGGTTCATCCCTGCAATTGTAAAATCATATATTAGTAAAGAAGAAGAAAATGAAAGTCACCATCCTAGTGATCAAGAAGCCAACATAAATTCTGAAGACATAGAAACTGTCATAAGCACAAAATAACATCATAAAGAAAGAGGCAGACCCTCAAATAACAAAAGTGTCCAAACACCAACTGTCTCTAGAAGAAGTTCCTTGCCAAAGAAAAATATACAGTTAGGAACATCCCATGTAAGAAAAATGCAAAGAAATAATTCAAGAGATGATGAAGACAGGAACCCTCTTAAAGGGAACATAAAGAATCCCCATAAACTGAAGGTCAAAAGAAAAATAATCAATTCACAATAGGAAGAGGATGAAACACATGCTTAGGAAGATGAATTATTATTGGATAACATGGACCTATATGTAGATATTGAAAACATTACTTACCCATATATAGCAGTATCAACTCGAGAAAATGTACAACTTGTCTTTGCATTCATGATCCAGGACGAAACATTTTCTAATGAGGAAACATTTTTTGTACAAAATGCATCTTTTGACAAGCAATAAAATAAATTAGTTTTTGAAATAACTACAAAGAGTAAGAGCAGGAAGATAGAGTCTACCATTGACACAAATGATATGTTACCTTCAAAAGTATCATCCATTCATAGAGTTACAAGAGACACACTTGATGTTTCAATTGCACACATGGAAGAAGAGAATGACCAGTTGAAAGAAAGAATTAAATAACTCGAGGAAACCCTCATGCCTCCCCTATTTTGGCTTCTACTATTGCCATGATTCATCCTCAAAAGGGTCTTCAAGAAAACCCAGAATTAAGTTCAAGGGTCAAAGGAATTTCCAATTTAATCATGCCCACCTGACATTATGTTGAACAAAATATTAGGAAAAGAATGTCATCAATTATATAATTGTGGGAAATGGACAAGATGTTTGGTTCTCTTGGTTTAAGAATTCAAAATACCAAATAATATTTAAACTCATATTTGAAAAATGATGAAGGGTTCTACATAGATGGAGTTGTGATGTTCACAACTAGAGTTTCGACAATGACAGAGAAGATGAGAAAGAAATAAAATCTACCTTCTCTGAGCCGCATCAAACAATTGGAATCGTGCTAGATGGAATGAATTAATGTATTAAAATGTCTCATATCCCAATTGACTAACCTATCAAGGAGAAAAAATGAAGCATACTTAAAAATTCTTGATTTGGACATTGTTGGAACCACCATTGAAGTCCCAAACCCTAAGTATCTTTCAAACTCTATGCTCATGACTTCATAGGATTTTGAAGAGAAGATTGAAGAATTAAAAAGGACATCGACTGAAAAGTTCAATAATATGATGGAATTTACACATGATGACATTGACATCTAGCTTGTCGAATATACAAATAAAAATGAAGACATTGAAAATATATTACAAAATTTGCTTGTTGATCTTAGGGGGATTGAAAAGGAGTTGTTTAATATCAAGATAAAACAAGAAGTAACCATTGCTCCATTAAGGGACTTTATTCAAGAATCGTTGAAAACATCAATCACCAAGATCTCTAAAACTCCAGTAGAAGTAGTTATGACCGGTAATACAACCGCAACCAACAAGAATATAAAGGAAGCAACAAAAAACAAATGTGGAGAGAGATAACATCATAGTAAGTCCATAATGGTCACATTTTTCTTTCTTTATCAATTTTCATCCAGTTATTCTTCTTCTTTAAATAGAAAATTTTAACCAAATCTTGATAATCTTCTCTTTGTCTTCTTTCCATATTTTGTTGTTTGACGTTCACCCACCTTCTTATTTCTATGTTCTACCTTCTTGTATATGTTTTCTTTATGGTCCGCGGGAGCTCTAATCCCAGTCCTTTGGAAAAACACCTTTGAATTTCAAAGCATTGTAACATAATTTATTATTTTTGAGAAATCCCAAGAGAACTAATTTGGGATCAGTTTTGACTGTATTTTATAACTATGAGTACCGAGTATAAAGTATTTGAAATTGATTCATCATAATCTTGTTTTGATCTATACAAGTATTTACTCTATAAAAGTTCTCTTATGCGTCTTGACCATCTTCTTTTATTTTTATGTGATAATAAATATTTAGTTTCTCTATGATGGATGTGAGGAAATTTTGTTTATTTTCTATAATGTGTGATGTGTGAGGTTCCTAGTCCTTTCTCATGAATTCTCTTTTAATAACTATTGTACTTTTCATCATTTTAATCTTTCTTTGAGCATAATAGATTGGATTATCTTAAGGTCCTATATTATTTCTTGATTTAAAGTTATTAAGAATATCATAAGCCAAATAGGAGTACCACCTCTATAAAAAAACACATGAGGATTCATATCCTTGTGAGGTTTCCGTTTCGATCCTGACAGATCCAAGCGTCAATAGAACATTACAACAACTACTAATCCTTTGCCAAAATTCAAATATCATCTACCTAAACTTCCAGGCAATAAGGTGACTTCTTCTATTGAAACCCTTGTTACATTCTCTAATGTATGTAGCAATATCAGTGCACATGATAATGACACATGCATGATATTATTTCTGAACTCTTTAGAAGGTAGGGTTGTTGTCAAGTTATTTGACCTTCTTGATAACGTCCTTTTAGCTTGGTTTGATTTTATTTACTAGCTTAAGTCCAATTTTGGCAATATGGAAAACCCTACCAATCACATGAGAAATTTTAACAACCTATCCTTCAAATATGGTGAGACCATTAAATATTTTAACCCCAGGTTCATGAGACTCTTTAACAAGGTTCTTGAACTTATCTTAACCAGTTAATAAGTGTCTCTACTCCATTCATTGTGCCATTATTATAATATATGGCCACCTACTTATCATCATCAATTGGAATAAAAGAGTGTAAACTATCTCAACTCAGTTCTACAAACTAGTTTAGAATTTGAATAGTATAATCTTAGAACAAATCTGCGATTTGATAATTCTAGTCCCAAAAACGACATGATTGTCATACTAAAAATGATGCAAGATATATGCACAACCCAATTATTCTTATCCTACTATAGCTCCTACCTTTATTATTTTGACAAGTCCTAATTTTTCTTAGCCTAAAAAGTCTTATGCTCATCACTGGTGAAATTTCTATGATGAGCCCATGTCCAATGACTTATTATCCATTTTTTGTTAACAAGAGAGGTCCAAAGGAAAAAAAAATATTCTCATATGATAGTTTTCCTTGAGTAAGAGGAACCATGTGATCACATGTATGCTTCCATGACCAAAAGTAAAGAAACCTATAATCAGTTAAAACACAAAGTTATGCAAAATTATAGTCTATGAAATTTCAAAATTGATAAAAGTAGGGAAAATAACAAGTTTAGATTGTTTTCAGCTTCATAACAACAACAAATACATGTAGTCTAACACCAAAATCTTGTTTTTTCTGTCATAGGATATTATTGTTCTGCCGCCTAGTGTTGGGTATGTGTTATATTCTTTGCACGAGAAGTAGTGTCTGAGCACCTGCAATTTTATTGGCGAAGAACCCTTCTTATCATTCAAAGACAAATCACATTGATGTTCAATATCACTTTGTGAGAGACATGATTGAAGAAAAGAAAGTCTCACTGATGAAGGTGGACACTTTGAAGAATGTTGCAGATTCATTAACAAAATCTGTGAGCACTGAGAAGTTCTCTTGGTGTAGAGGATCCATGGGCATTGTTGACTGTGTAACCCTGTAACCCCCTATGTGAAAAGAAAACAACAAGTGGGAGAATGTTGGGTATGTGTTATATTCTTTGCACAAGAAGTAGTGTAAGAGGGGGGGTGCAGGGGGGCGGAGCCCCCCGCGTGGGGGTTCGGGGGCAGCGCCCCCGAATTTTTTTTTTTGGGCCGACATATTTTCGCCGGTTTCGGGCCGACATATTATCGCCGGGCCGACATATTTCCGGGACAACATATTTTCGGGACCACATGATATTAGGTGGTTTTCGGCACATGGTTTTTGCCGATGGTTTTCTATTTCCAGTTAAGGAATTAGGGTTTTTTGACTAATCCAGGTCATTGGGTTAGGGTTTTGGATGCCGATGGCTCCTATATGTATATTGTATTGTAAAAAATGTAACATAGTGTGTATCAACATAATATATGTTGGTTTTCCCGGTTTGGGTTTCCAGGTGAAAAATCTCTGTGTAATGTTTGTATTTGCCATTGTATCTTTTCTGTTCTTTTCTGAATATCAGTTTGCAGTAGATATTGTACAAGGTTAGAATTTACACCTAGTTATTCACCTTATAATATAGCAAATAACATAGTAGCTCTTAAAGTAAATATCAACTTCCTGTATGTACTCCAAGCCCCGAAACAATAGCATAACCTTAACAAATCACTTATTGTGCATGTTTTACCAGTTGTAAATAATGAGAAAATAGCACATTTTAATTCCAATGCTACTATATTGGAAGAAAAAATTCAAAAAGATGTAAATGTGGAAACTATGATTGTATTTGAATCTAGATATCCTCCATTTGATGTCTCCCTATAAATCATGGGTAAAAAATTTCACTCTTGCCTTATTCATGCCTTATTCATGGTTACCTTATTGATGAAGTTTATTGTCCCAATATCATCTCTAAATTAATCATGGAACATATTGGTCTCACTTGCACAAGTGAAGCCAATACCATGCTCACTTTTAATAAGAAGATGAAACTAGTCATTAGGTATATTAAGGATCTCACCCTTTTGATTTCTTCTCACCTAGAGATCCATACCACCTCCAATTTCTTAGTGCTTGATATGGAGGTAGGTAAATTTTCCATGATCCTAGTACGTGAATGGTAGCGATTAAACAATATTTATCTTAGCTTTGAAAATTCCCATATAATCATTCCCTGTGATTTTAAAAACACCTTTATTCTAAGCGAAGCAAGAATCATCCCATATATTAAAAAAATTTATGGTCTTGAGATTGATTATATTGAAACTAGTCTAGGTACTTATTATTTATTCATAGAAGAATAAATGTTCTTTTGTGATCCAATTAGATTCAAGTTTATGTGATCCTATTAGAAAAATGTTCTTCTTCTCATGAAGGTGGTGGCATCAATTTTATGTTGTGTTTCTATAAAGTAAACCTCACCAGTTTTCTTACTAGCTATATTTGACATGAACTGGAGTTCAAAGTTTTGTTTCTAGGTTTGGATAAGGATTTAGAAATGGGTTGTACATTTCAATGTTCTCAAGAGTTATAATTTATGATTAATATGGTTAAGAGGGTATACCCAACAAACAAAAATTTTAGAAGGTATGTTCAGGTTATAGATCATCTTATTAAAGGATTTATCTCATTTAATTTGACCTATGTCTATAGAGAGTTTAGTTCAATGGTTGTTTTTCTTTGAGTCCTAATAAATAATTACTTAATGATAGGCCCAACTATGATGACATTTCTATTTATCACCCTTGTGTGAGATACAATGATATTTAGTGTTTCATGTATGATCAAGAAGTTTAAATGCTCGTTTCTTCAAGCATCATAAGTCCCAAGCATAATCTCTATCCCAAAGACCTTCAAACATCATAAATCCCAAGAATAATATCTATCCCAAAGACCTTATTCCTTTAGAATAAAACAATTCACCAATAGTTCTTCTAAAGACGTTGGTCAAAACCATGATCCTTCTAAATGAAAGATTGACCCAACTATGCAGGTGAACATAGGTTTTGAGAATGATCCTAAAATCCCGCACATGAGAACCTAATGTAATGAACAAGAAAAAGACAAATCTTTATCTGTTTTTCATGAATTCAAAGACTTTTTTTTCCTAGTCTTACAAATATTTGAGGGTTTTTACCCTAGTGTAATTCAACATTCAATTCCTCTTGATAAGGATACTAAAATGATCAAACAAATACAAAGGATTGTTAAATCCAATCTAGATTCGTTATGTTAGGAAATAAATATGAGAGAAAAATAATATTTCAAATCATAGCAACATGCACACAAAAATATCGTGAGATTTACCTTGGAGATACCTTACGGGAAAACCAACAAGCAATATATCTATTATTTTCCTTGGCCAAATCCAGAAAAGTTGGCCAATGTCCTAGACACGACCAAGTGAGCCTTCATCATTCAACTCTTGACACATTACAATGGAGCATCACCATCCTTTTATAGTATTTCATTACATGTAATCCATAAGCTTAATACCATAGGTCATTGTTATGGAGAAAGTTCTCCTATGGCTTTGGTTTAGAGCCACAATAGATAATTGGTAAAATGAAATGCAACTAGCTAACTAATTTTTTCTTATTTGGTGAGAAACAAAGCTAGACCCTATGTTTGAAAAAGATCTCATGCTCGAAGTTCCACTTCAAGTTTGCACTACAACTCCTTATCCAATCATCTATATACAAAGAGAAATATCACTGCAAAATGCTTATTTACATGCATAACTAATTTTAGAATATATCAATAGAAAGTATATTAATTAGTGTTCAAGATAATTGAAAAGTTAAATGTAATAATTATACACTTTAACACCAAACAAGATGGGAAAGAGATCTCTTTAATAATGAACAACAAAAGATAAGATTTCTATATCCTGTGTCTATTGTGTCACTGCTCTGGAACCGACATTCGGGTTCCTCCACTGGCCCAGTGAATATCTACTGAACCTCTGACTCCTCCACTCAATCATGCCTAGAAAAGGAATATAAATTATTTCTTCCAATATAGGAAGAATGGATACTACTGGAGACAATGGTTTCTTGGTCTAGATGGAATAATCACAAAAAAGATAAGAAATTGCTAGAATTATGTTGCTTCAAGGCTTCATTTTCCTCTCCTCTACACCTTGGCTCTTTTTATACCCTCCCCAAGTGGTTGGAATGATTACAAACAATTGTAAATGGGAAATAATGGATCAATAACTAGGGGAATCCATCAAAGATAGGAAAAATATTGTTGTTTTGAGCCAAAAAGATGTGTACATGTCGTGTAATGGAAAAACACACGTATGTATGCCCTCTATATAGGTCATAGGGAACATACATGTCAAAAATTGGTGTTTTTTGAAGATTTTAGAGGAGGAAAAAGGGGAGTGATTCTACAAGTAGGGAAAGGGTAAGGACAACATGGCATCAATGCATGTGAGGTAGAAATTGACGTTGTAATAGAGGCCCCCTAATGTGTGGGGTCAGAAGATAAACCGATGGCTGAAATACGTTATAAATACAGGAGGTGAGGATGCAGTGGGCCCAGATAAAGGTCATTGAACACTGGTCTAAGAATAAAACCTACAACATAAAACAAGTAAGGGTATTCTCTTCCTGTGACAGGCATGCCCATACTTTGGAGTGATAAAAGCATGGTTGCCAAAGAAAGTACATTGCATATCCATGAGATATGTATATAAACAATGATCATGGCCATATAAATAAGTACATAGTCGATCCATCTCAAAAGAGTTCATAGCCAAAAAGAGAAACATAGTGGATCTATGTCTCAGAATCAGAGGAGGATATTTGGAAACAAGAGATGTACAAACTGATCCTCCATAAGTACCAATGTCATGGAAAGGAAGTGTTACTATCCAATACAACTCAGGAAACAACATAAATGAGGTGATGCTACTATAGACCCGAGGTCTTCAAAAGAAGTCGCTGATGGTATGAGTCTACACTATGTGAATAGATTTGATGAAGTTGAACACAGTGAGACACTGTTTGATTACCAGTCATTGATGTACATCGTTAACAAAAACAAGACAACCCATCGATACTGATAATGGCCATCAAGGTACCTAGTACATTCTAACAATTTTGAATAAATGAGTTAATGTTGAACACCTATAGAATCTATCGATCAAAGGACATTGATGTATTCCCACTGTCAATTGCGAAGGAACTTACCATTGATGACTACAATCCCCAAGGTACTGAAAAGACTCTAGATACCTTACCCAAAGAAATATGAGATGAATTCGATGGGAATAGATCCCTTAGAAGGATGTCATTGAGGCATCCCCCATCATCCAACATTAGGAATAACATAAGGCCAAAGATTTCGAAGGACTTGGATGAAATATTGAATGGACCCACAACCAAGTATGTCTCTCGCATGCGCCAAATGGGATAGTGCATGAAAGGATCCTCTAAGTAGCATCCAATAATGAAGACCATTGAAAAGGGTGAGGACACCACCAATGGGGTCAAATGGAATCCAAGGTATTGCATGAATCTCAATGTGTGAATAATTTTCTTACCATCAAACAAAAGGGAACTTCTCAGCCAACAACCAATGATGGAATGTCATATGTTGAGTGCAAGGTCACTTATCAATGGTGTAAATAGGGTCGGGGTGTGACACTAGGTCAAACTCTCAAAGCAATGTGTCGTCATCGATAAGAGTTGACGTGCCAGTAGGAATTCAATGAGGACCTTCCATACTAGCATGAGTATTGGACAACACATTTTGTTGATTCTGAGAAGTACTTGACGATGAGAAGGATGACATACAACGTCAATAATTTTGAGGATTGGCCAATATATGTTGGAACTTCCCTTGAACCAAGCCATGACACAAAAGTGACTTGGGAAGCATAGACTCAAGGGTGAACAACAATAAAAGTATATGACATAGGAGGCATCGATAGACTCTCCATAGTGACTGGAAGAATAACCAATCAAAGGAGTAAAATCTATGTGTAACTAGTTCAGCTTCCTAAATCAATACTAAACCCAAACTATTGAAACAATAGACTCAAAACTTTGTGCATTGTTCAAGCGCGACTCGACTGCTGCCAAAATAATGAAGAGAAGAATCTTTCCCATCCTCTTTTTTATTTTATTTTATTTTTTGGTCTTTTTCATTATGGAAATACTAAAAAGAATAAAATAATTCTAAAGTACAGTGGACGAAAGGACTTCCACGGGAAATAAAACTAGTTCTAGGTGTAAGGAACATACCTATGATCATTTCAAGGAAACATGTGTAGGATATGGACACTCGAGAGAATGTTTCCTCCAAGGATAAAAGAGTCAATTCAAAAAGGAAAATATTGCAAGGCTAGAAACTAATAAGAATGCATAAGTAAGAGGCTAAACCAAAACAATTTGAAGCCAACATTAGGCTCAAAAGCACAAGTGGTAAAGATGCAATGTGGTTAGAACTTAATGCAAAATGTGGGAGGCCCATGGGTAATATCTAGAAAATAGATTGAGAATAAAAATGAGGTTTCAATGAAATGTCATGGTGGGACTAAATAGGGCTCTCGAGCCTATGAAAATACTTCATCATGGGCACTGAAAGGCAAAAAAAGATTCTACCTAGGGCACCCATGAGTGATAGGCTCTAACACAAAAAAGATTACACTTATATTCAACGGGAAATGTTTGTGTCGCAAATGAGTGGGATCAACCCTAAGGTAGATGTATAAAGTCACTAAGTATGAAATATGCAAGGTGGAAAATTCCCCACCCTATATGTCAATAAGTCAAAACATTACCTACCAAGAGTTGAGTATGAACTCAAAGGGTGAAAACACCTTGGTATGACATCCTTCCTAAAACATTGCACCATTAAATGTCTTCAACACTTGAAAATTAGTCCATTAGACATAAAATCATAGTAAGGTTAAAAATTGTAGTTAAGTGGATAAATAATTTTGATTAAATAGTGGAAGTATTGAGTTTCTACCATGTCATTTCATTTTTACCCAAAATAGTGTTAAATATATTGTACCCTCAACAGTATGATGGTACACTGCCAGCTGTACTGGACAGTTTTACTTTCTATTTTTGTCTTGCTTGAGCATATATAGCTCAACCATATTACATTGTAAGAGTGATATTCTGAGTTCTGTACTTCTTCATACATTTTGAATATACTATTCTTTTCTCTCTGCATTTCTCTGTCCTTCACAATTTATCATGGTATCAGAGCTTCAACAGTAAGCCTCTTCACATAGTCAGGAGAGCAACTCGATCCTCACAGCGTAGAGCCTCACGGATCTTGAGAGCACGCATCACAGACTTTTCACAAGGTTTGGAAAGCTGTCTGCAATACTCTTTAAAGATTGCCATAAGAAGATTGCGGAGGAAGCAGAGATAGCAGGAGAAGAAACTTTAAAGAAACCTGCACAGTTTTTCAAAGAACCGTCAAAGATTGACGCAGAAGAGTTGTAGAACGGAAGTTCTCTTAAAGAACTCGAAGAAAATGCTCAAAATTGTTAAAGATTCATGAGAAAGGCAGAATCGTTTAAAGATTTCAAGAAATCGCTCAAATCTATCAAAGATTATAGCAGATAACGAAGAATTCGTGAACTTCTTTCAAATTTTTGAAAGATTCACGAATCTTTTCTTCCACAGGTGGAATTCTGTCAAATTCGTCAAAGATCGCGTCAAACACGCAAGGAACAACCAGTGAGGCCATAAGATTCGTCCTGCGTACGAATTCAAGGCGGAAAACCAGTTCAGAAGGGAACAAGAAAGCGCGGAACAGGCGAAAGAATTTCAGCCGTCAGATCTTGAACACAGGCCCGACAGCCGTTAGATCAGCAAGAAGTTGCACGACGATTAGTCGTGTGGAGCGCACAGAAGGTTTTTTCACATGCGAAATCCCGACGTTATCTTGACCGTCCGATCAAGAGACACGTGGCGAGATCCTATCCCATCGCACAATCGGGAATCGGGAGTTGGAGGAGCGAAAGAATCCTCTCTCCAAAAAATCCGATACGCAAAATCACGAAATCCCGAAACGATCACAGCCGTCCATCTCATAGGACAGGTGGCAGCAGATTAGCCCATCGGCATATCGGCATTCGGGGTTTCAAGTTGTCAATGAAACTTGACATCGCAATTTGCAAAATCGCGATACGCGATATAGCGATAAGATCTCAACCGTCCGTTTGTTAGGACAAGTGGCGAACATCGCAGCGCCCATCAGCATTTCGAAGTTCGGGGTTTCAAGTTGTCAAAGAAATTTGACATCGCAACTCGCGAAATCGCGATACGCGAAATCCCGATAAGATCTCAGCCATCCATTTTTGACCGGACACGTGGCGGACATCAAGGGCATCGTCAGCGTATCGGCATTCGGGGTTTCACGTTGACAGAGGTTTGGAGCATTGCAAGTCGTGATATCCCGAGGACGCATCAGGACCGTCCATCTATCCTAGACGTGTGGCGCAAATCCAGCGACTCGGAAAAATTCCCAAAGAGGAAAGCGCCATCGGCACATTAGGATTCGGAAAATCGCGAAACCCGAGAACGAGTGTTCGGGTTTCTTTCCAGTGAAATCCCCGATGCAAATCTGAGTCGTCCATCTTTCAAGGACACGTGGCAGAGATCGAGGCTTTTGGGAAAAGTCCCGATAAGCGACTTCATCGGCTTTTCAGGATTCGACAAATCGCGGATCCTGGAGACAAGAAGTCCGGGACATAATATATCGCAAAATCGCAAGGAGAGATCACGACCGTCCATCTGTTGAGGACGCGTGTCGCAGATCGGAGCCATCGGGAAAAGTACCGATAGGACAACGCCATCGAAAAATCGGCGATCGGGAATCGAAGGCACAGAAAAACCTCGACATCAGAAATCGCGAAATCTCGATTCGCGATATCCTGATACGATCTAGACCGTTCGATCAATGCAGATCTGGACCGTTGAAAAGTCCAAAGGCGATTTTTCGCATTTCGGCGATTTGTAAGCCAAAGAAACGGGAAAAGCCCGTAGCGCTTTAACACAAGGCGCGTGGTCACATTGCAAGGATACCAAAGGGCCAATTCAAGCCCGATAAGCTCCCATCGGCCATCGGAACATCGACATTTCACCGATCGGAGGTAAATACAAATTTTTTGCCTCTATTTTTTTTCAGCATTTTTTTTAAATGGTGTCGACCAACAATATCGGCCCAACTCAGGGTCCGATTCTTTTGGGTAAGAATTACGAATTCTGGTCTCTTCGAATGAGGTCATTCCTACAAGCACAAGAGTGCTGGGAACCAGTGGATCTTGGATATGTGGAACCAGATCCAGCCGCCCTCACTGCCATGACAAATGCGCAAAGAATTGCTCAGGCAACTCTGAGGACAAAAGAAAACAAAGCGAAATTATGGATTCAAAATTCTGTGGATGATTCGATTTTTTCGAAAATGACAGGCGCAGGTACTTCTAAACAGGACTGGGACATCCTCAAAACTTCCTACCAAGGAAATGACAGGGTAAAAACAGTTAAACTGCAGTCCTTGTGGACACAATTCGAGACTCTCAGGATGACAGAATCCGAAACTGTAGATCAGTTCATGACCAGAGTTATGGGCATCGTGAACCAGATCATACTCATTGGTGAAACCATCACTGATCAACGAATTGTTGAGAAAATTATCAGAAGTTTACCAAGGAAATTTGAAATGGTTGTAACAGCCATCCTTGAATCCAAGGATTTGTCAAGATTTTCAACAGATGAACTAATTGGTTCTCTGGTGACACATGAGACGAGACTACATCTCACAGATGAGTCAATCTCAAATGCCTTCCAATCTCAATTCTCATTCAAAAG
>JASDQU010099848.1:44108-65437 GCA_032191745.1 Picea mariana
GTGATGCCGACTTACCCGATTTGATGGTGTCAGATTTTCTGAACCTCACCTGTACCTGCGCCCCCGGATGCGATCTTACCATTTCGGGTGTGATCATGGTTGCGCGTTGGTTGTGAAAGATTTCAAATCCCTGTCATATCCAGTGATACAAACTTAAACTACCATGATGGTTTGCACCCTCCAGCGCAAGCGTCGGATCTCGTTGTGACGTGGGGATGATCATATCATAACTTCGTGCGTGCGTGGGTAATGAGCACGTGATCGTGCTTCACGCAGCTATGATGTTTGAAGAACTTTCTTACCATCAGGCTCGCTTGCCACTTTCATCAGTGTACGGTCTTCTCGGAAAACTCGGTTAGCTGCGGGAAGTGAACCCTTTCCACAGCTCGGCATTTGATAGGAAGTTCGTGTTAGCCGCGGAAAGCAAAACAACGTACCATATCCCCTTTTTTTTTAAAAATCGTTCCTTGGCGCGAAAGCAGGTACTCTCCACGGCGTGCCACGTGTGGGTCGTCTGTCAGGCTTTTCGTGCCTTGTCACTTTCCACAGCGTTTTGAACTGGTGAAGCGATGCACTTAGCTGTTGAAAGCTAGCGCTTTCCTCAGCACACAATAGGTCCTAAAACATGAGGTTAGCTGTTGAAAGCAAACAGTCATTTTTTGAAATGGAAGACTTTATTTTCGATTATTTCCTAAGACCCACCACAAAAACCAAAAATTTTCTGAACCGAAAAAACTCGAAAATGACTTGAAGCTACTACTGAAAGCTATGATGTCCACCCAAACTCGGCCAAAAGGACGGTTTCATTTTGGGAGTTAACAGATAGAAGATGGGACAACTAGGACATGAGCAGACAGGGTCGAGGGATCCATTTGCATAGCACAAGAGAGACTACTTGGCACTAGGGTCAGAGTTCCATGTTGACATGAGTTTGATGGACTATTGTTTGATCAGGTATTGAAACAAGCCCAGAGAGGCATTGAGGGGTAACATGCAGCCCCAGAACATGGACTTTATCAAGAAGGTTGGGAAATTGACCATCCCTTCTTTCGACGGTTCATCCAGGTGTTCAGCGCAGGCATAGGTCCAAAATTTTGATACTTATTTCAAGCTTAACTAGATGATAGAGCCAGAAGCTATAAGATTTTCTACCTTGCACTTGCAAGGGGAAGCACACGAGTGGTTGTACCATGGACTGGTGACCTTGGGTCACAATCGTATCACATCCTACTTGGAGTTCACAGAATGACTGATGGAGAGGTTTGATCAGAGGGTGGATCCAAAACTCCATTTGAGAGACCTAACAGAGTTGCGACAGACCGGATTGGTCGAGGCCTTCATTACAGAGTTTTAGAGGAAAGCAGTAGGGATGTATGACATATCTGAGCACAGGTTGGTGATGCTTTTTAATGAGGCACTAATAGATCCATTGAGAGGTTGGGTAAAGGCCTTTAAGCCTCGCACCCTACAGGATGTCATATTTCACACTAGAGATATGGGAGACTCAGTGAATAAACTAAAGACCTTCACTAAATCCCTTGTTCCACAGAAAGACAAGGATTTGAGAAATCCTCCAAGGGAGTGGAAAGGCAAAGCCAAACAGGATGATGAGACTAGGAGGGAGCTTATGAGGAATAAGTTATGCTTCATTTTTAGAGATATGTGGGTTCGCGGACACAGATGCATGGGCAAGGGATAGATCCACTTCATTGAGGTGGAATCGGACATTGATGAGGGGGAGGAGGAGATCAGATCCACACCGGATAGTGGCTCGTGTTAGTCACCAATAAAAAAAAAATTCCTAGGGTCAGGGTTCTAAAATTAGCAAAGGCGTTGTTGACGATTAAAATCGTAATGATGAATTCCGATGCAAAGTATTGCTAAAAGAGATATTATTTAACTATGTTAATAATATAATACTAGTAGGTGGGAACCCCTTGTAGACTAGAGACGCAAGGATAGACATATTACACATGTTTTGCTAATGTTTTTTATGGTGCCTACACAGTCCTACATTTTTTACAATGCAGTCTTATTTTCATATTGGCATGATAATAAGTAGATAATGCATTATTGTGGAACACTCTTGGTAATCACTTGTAACATTAAACAGGTTATATGGGTATGAAGGTGATGTTGTTACAGCTGCTATGTTACAACTTTGTTACTAATTCTTATGTTGATTACATGACCACATGTATACAAAGGATATTCTAATGGTAGCATGAGAAAAACAAAAACAAAAAAACCTATGAAAAGATCCTAAAGTGTAACAAAGAGAAAGAAGTTATATGTTGGAGCTATAATAAAAGACTATATGCAATTTCGAATGGAAAATTTAGGGGATATTAGTGTTAGTCCTAACTATTATGTTATTTGTTGGTTAGTGGACTATGTGAATTTCATGAGATTTGAATGGAGGCGCATATAGCATTTTTAATATGTATTATGGCATGGAGTTATGGCAAGGGTTAACATGTAAATTATATTGAGTGGCGCACTATGCAATGGATATTGTCTCTGATTTCACGATGGTTTGGCATTGAATACGCATTGGTTATATGGTTTAATTGTTGGTGAATGTGATGTTTATTGGGTTGTCTCGTACTTCGAATTGAATGGGCTAGGGGATGGAAGCGACATGCATTTACTACACATCACTCCATACTTTCCCTATCGCCTGTCACCCTAGCATTGTTCCATTGTTGCATTTTTCGCTCTATTGGTTGTGAAGCTCCGTGTTTTCAGACTCTTCGAAGAAAGAAGGCTCGATCAACTCGCCATTTAAGTGTTTTTCCATAGGTATGATTCTTTTTCTCTCCATTCATGATGTATTCTCTGTTGTGTGAACTAAATGATGGCTCAGTGATGCTTGGATTCTGTGTGTTCTTGAGAATTTATACTATGTAGATGTGTGTTTTGGCTTTCTGTGATGATTATAAAATGTTTAGGATTGCAAGCAAAGGAATGAGTATTTTAAGTTGCACATTGGTTGTTTGCTCGATCAGTTTAGTATCATGATGGGTCTATGTGGAATAATAAGTGAACGGTGGTACAATATGGCTTTGCGTTGATGATGGAGGGTTTTGTTATGTGTATTAATGTCAGTTAACTCGTTCCCTCATAGTCATGGTGGTAACCCCTACCCAGTCGCAGAGGAATTACCAACAGTTTTTGTGTTCTTTCTTCAAACCCCAGGTCGTGGTTGTTGGCCCGTTCTTACTGTCTTTTCATCGAAGCATCGCAAGATCCAGACTTGGTTGGCCCTAACGTTAATACATGCATGTATGGTTGTGGATTGATACAAGTTGTATCTAAGTATTCTATCAAAAGGACGAGTGTGTCCTCATTGGTGTTGCTATCAAGTTGTTCGGCTCTTAAGGATTGGAAAGGAATGTTATATCTCTTTGTTTTTTTTATAACCGCCATTGTTAAATTAACCCTCACCTCTCCTTTGCAAGTGTTAAACGCACTACGTTCACTGGGTTATTTTACTCTGTATGTTTTTTCCCTCCTCGGGTGTTAACCATTGGTTTCATCCAGGACTTGAAGTAATAAGTAAGACTGTGTGACTCACTACTGTGTCTCTTTTGAAAGGTATTTTTCCATGTGATTGATATAAGTCTCAGAAGACCTTCAGCTCTCGTTGTTGTTGTTTAAGGATGAACGAACTCTTGTTGCTTCCCTACATTCGTTTTTTACAGAGTTTGATTTAGACTCCATTGTCTTTGCTCACCTCGGGCACCTTCTAGGGTTGTCAAGTATTGAGTATCAGTGAAATGGTTATGGAGGTCTTTAAAACACATGCTCTCTCGCCGAGTCTCTATCTGATCTTTCTAGGATAAAATTGTTTGAACAAGCAAGAATGGAAACGAATGGTTGCAGATAGTTGAGGATGGTCTTCGTATTCATTATGGTTTCACTCACTATGTTTTAACCAGCATGGTCTTGATTGCATATGAAAACACATGTGTGAATTTTACTAAGCCTGGTCAGGGTTCTGGCAAGTTTAAAAAATGATGCTTGTGTGTAGTTGGTTTTGTTCGCTTCATATATTATATTGGAACATTGCACAGACTACTAATTGTTTTAGAAGGAAGTTATATCCACAGAGATAAGGCTCGGGTTTTATGTTTTGGTTGACTGTTGTTTTTTTGATTGATGAGATGAAGACTGTGTATAATCGGGTATATTTTGAAGTTTGTTCACGTTTGAAAAGAGACCTTTGTATATTTTAATTAGGCCCGATTGTTGATTGGTAAACAGTGGATGTTGATTATTATCATGGTGCATTATGGATTATCAAAGATAGATGTCAAGCATATTGTTGTGCATTTTTTTTATTATTTAAAAAAAAAAAGGGGGAAAAAACAAAAGAAAGAAGGGATCAACGTTTTATTAAACAAGAATGTTGAATGGAAAGGTTTTTTTATAAGTTATGATTGCACAGGTTGTTATGAATTAAGGAATTCTGGGAAATTTAATTATTGGAACAACAAGAAGTTTGATATACAATTGAGAAACAATGAATGTTGGTGCTCTTTGGATTGATTTTAATACAGAGTTATGATTATTGATTATTTAATTTGTTTTATGAACAGTGTCCATTAAATCCCGTGTCATTTTCTCACTTTTTCGCTCATTATGAATCCCCTCACAATCTCATATTCACTTTGCACGCCCTATTCTTAAAATTAAATTAAAATTAAATGAAAACTTTGTATTACATCAATTAAAAACTAACACAGAGATGGATCACAGCTGATATCATTTTGTTATTGTAACACATTCGATTTATTAAAAAAAAAATGAGCAGTAATCATGTTCTTACTCCCCTTCATTTTATCAATTTTCCACTCAATACAACCCCCTCAGATATCCCAGAACCCGTATTCACCCCCTGCTCATTGACAAGTATTAAATGAATTTTATGGATTGGATTGCATGGATCTGATGTGATTGTTGAGCCAAACTTTGTTTCATATTAAAGAGATGTCATGTATGTTTTGTTTAAGAAGATAGTTGCTAATAAACGTTGCATATAGGACGAGCTTCTTCAACAGAGGAAGCCGTGGACAAAATAACAGGGGCAGAGAGAATTCGAATGGAGGGCCTAAAAGGCCAAGATTCTTGATACATTTTGATGCAGATCCACAAGATTTAAACCAGTGCTTCCAAGCTTGATTTTTCAATTGGATTGAACAAGGGGAAGTCCAACCTAAGCCAGAAAGGCCTCCCTTCCAACCCTAGCATGTCTCTAGTATCCATGTCCCCCCTCGTGTTTCATTGCAACCTGAAGTCCCTGAGAATGACGGATGGCAGGAGATTGTTCACCCAAAAGTCTCCCAACATCATAGTTGGCCCAGTTTGTCTCTACCGGCTCCTCCTCCACTGGTTAACCTGAATGTCCAAATTTCCCCTGCACACTCACCTGTACAGTGTTCCAACGCAAGCAAAAGACTCAAACCAAAGCCCTCCACACGCATGACAAAGGAAAAGTTGTCGTTGCCCCCTCCTCTCCCTCAAGTGATTCAGCCAAATCTGTTTCATCCTACATGCACTTGAGAGATGATTGTTTTCATGTCATCAGTTAGATCAAGCCTAAAGGCTCCACACAACCTAAGGCTAATTCAGTAAGGTCAAAGGGAGACAGCAGCAGCAACAAAGAGAAAATTGTCTCCCAAAGTGGCAAAGATGGTTTTTGAGGATATTTTGTTATTAATTTGTTGAGAACAGTGGACTGCTAAAGTTTTTAGACAACAAGGTATTTTTGGATATTTTGGATATTATATGTTTGGATATGGTTTAAAATATCATTGATATTTAATTTTTAAATTATGAGAATGATTATGAGAGCCACAAGGAGGGATGTGTTTGATTGATTGACTAGTTATGTTTATTTTGTTTAGGAACTAAAGGGAGTCACAAGGGGTCCCCCCTACTAGTTATTATTTATTAAAAGACCCGTATTATTATTATTATATTAATTATTCCCCTAACTAAAAGTTAGTTGAGTTTTAGCTAACTTAACTAAAAGAAGTAGTTGAACTACTTCAACTAATTTGAGATGCATAAAAGCAAAATGAGGAGGAATAACAAGAGGAGAGTAGAAGGAGAAAACATACTAAGGGTCTTATTGTAGACATCAAGATTCAAGTTGAATTACATCATTCAGACACTTGTTTTCAGAGGTGTTGATCTATCTTTGATAGTCTATGTAGACTTGTTTGTTTATGAATTAAATTTCATGACTGATAAAGGATATTGTGCAGTCGAGTGGGAAGCAATCTGTGGCAAGTTGATCCAGCTTTTAAAGTTTAGTTTTATACTTTCTGTTAGAAGTCCTTTTGTATGGTTTTCATCGGGGACATCTAAGTTTGACTTTGGTCCAAACTCCCTCAGGGATTTTTGTAAAGAAAACGATTCTTTTGATTTCTTGGAATGAAATAAGCGATTGCTATTCTATCCCATCTGTGTTAATATGTGACTTGGTATTTTTGTTTTTGTCTCCACATTTACTTTTGCATCTTTTATATTCAGAAAATTATATAAAAATGTTGAATTTTTATATAAAAATCAGCCTAAGCCCTTGTAACTAATACTTGTGGATTAGGAAACAAATTTTGAGGCTATAAACATAGGGTGATATTCCCATCTATCTTGTCTTAGCCAAGCAAGATCTGAAAATGCTTGAGTAAGATTATTTCATATATTTTCCTTAACATGCGTTAAACAGTTTTGAGGCATGACAAATTGACTGGAAGGTTAAAAATGGCACAAAGCAGTTAAATTTGGCGAAGAAATTAATTAGATCAGTCCTGAAATAAATTTGATCACGATCCATCAAAATCGACGACCAAAAAGCATTGCAGAATTTGAAGTTGCACAGGGGATAATTCTGAAGGGTGGTCCCACAATCCAAACCGCGGTTTCCATTGAGGGGTATGTGTCAGCGTCGGGTTGATTGCGGAATGATAAGTGGGTTGTTCAAAAACCACCAATCCACATCTCTGGAAATTGAAAAGTATAAAGTATCAATGTGACATTTTCACTATTTATTATTTTCAAACACGGGAACCGTTGGAACACTGTCGTGGCAACCATTTTTTGTTGCAGCCCAACTTTGCACCATTGCAGTTCACTTCCAGGTATTTATCTCATCGCCATGGATCCCATAGTATTGTCAGTAGCAGAGCAAAAACTTGAAGGTAATGAGGAAACCCTAAATGACATAGATGCAAATGTGTTTGATCATGATATCACTATTTCCCTCATTTCTGTGTCTTGAAGCAACTTGGTTTATATAAAAGGAAACAATATTTCGTTTTTAGAAGCAGACCAAGCCTCCATTGTCCCATATGTTGTTGATCTTTCTTTCCCATTTCCTAAATTCGTAGGTTGGTGCGCTGAGCAATATTCCCATGCAGAAAGGATAATTGTCAATAAACTGTGGTCTCAAGTCCTGTGTAGAATAGATACTCTGTTAGTTCGAGAGTCACTCAATATGCCATAAGCTTTTTTCATTAATTTTGAGTCATTCAACGAAGAAAATATGATTAGGGTTTATAGAAAATGTTAGTCAGAGCTCAAAAGTCAATTTCTACAACAAATCATTAAACCTAAACAAATGTCAGAGTTTGTCCTTACCAATGAGTACCAACATGATGGTCATTGAAGTTCAGTGGGTCTGTTCCCTGTTGAGTCAGGTCCTAGGTCTAGATAGCGATAAATATGTTGTTGAAGTAATGCTTGGTTTTCTTTTGAATTTTTTCAAGTTAGAGTCTGGTTAGTCATTTCGAATTATTTTGATGAATTCCTAGCTGACACCATTCACAAGCAACTACTGAATTTCCACTCTTTGAGACATTTCAGATATTATACCTATTTGTTAAAAGTTTTCTTAGCGAGTAACCATGGAGAAATCCCTGAAGTAGCTTTGGTATCTACTGAATGTAAAATAATCACTTTGTTCATATTCATCAACAAGGTTATGTCAAGAATCTATTCTTTGATTTGTAATGCAAGCTTACCCAGAGTTTTGGAGGACGTGAAAATTCACCTGCAACCAAATCCAGAAAACAAAGTAGGAGACTGGGTACTTTTTATGCATTCAACCGTGATTTGGGTATATGGTTTTCATGAGTCTCCTTACTAGTTACATGTTTTCTTAACTCCAGGGATTTTTTCTCTTGAGCTCATCAGGCAAAGAATCATCTCTAAGACAGAGAACTTCATCAAATTGCACAGAGCATCTCGCATTAAATTCCCCTTTGTTATTGGTCCTTTTGTTGTTAAGTCCAAATCATGTTTATCACAGGTCGAGGAAAAACTCAAAGATTTTGGTTTTTCAAAAATACAATGAAGAAAATATGATCCACATCAGATCATATCCAAGAGAAGACATATGAATAAAAATGCACCTTATGAACATGAGTATGTTGAAGGTTTGGACAAATGAGGTAATTTGGAAGTGTGTATTGATGTGGAAGCACCTTTGCAGCGAGTACAAACACATCAAGCTCCTCAAAAGTTAGTGATTAAAATTCCCAAAGCCAGTGTGTACACCAAAAGAAGTATTTTAGAGACTATGGATATTGATGTTGAACAAACTGCTAAAAAGAAGATGAAAATTATTCAGCCAAAGTAGATTGTAGATTTGGAAGATGAAGGACCTAGAGATCAAGTGAATTTGAACATTGTGGCAAGTGGTACCAGTATTGTAGAAATTGTGAAAAGAAGTCGGCTTGAAAGTGAAGGCAACTCACGAGCCTTTCACAGTCAATAATGTTATTTTGATAAAGAACCTGATACAGCCTATCAGTCTAGAGAATACCTAGCAAAACAATATGCTAAAAAAGGAAATGTGGCTTTGGGTGAAATGAGGGATTTGTTTCCTTAAGTGGAAAAATTTTCTCAACAGAAATCTTCCTTGTTCGTTGTGAGGGATACTGAAAAGAAAACTTTTAATATTGCAGTTGCAGAGGAGGATTAAGTATATGAGATTAAAATTGAATATGACAAGATAAGTGCTCCTGAAAAAATGCAATTCCATAAACAGGCCAGTGATTTGTTGTATTATGATTATTTGAGTTTAAATTTGAAAAATTCAAAGCTGACATCCTTAACTGCAAAATTAGAAGGACAACTAAGACAAGAAAAAGCAGCCAACATAGCTTGGCAGACTCAAATTAAAAGGCTTGAGTCTGAAGTCTCTCAAGGTGTGAAGTCTTCATTGGATGAAAAAGATAAAATAATTCAGAGTTTGAAGAAAAGTGAAGACGTCTGCTACAGAACACCCACAAACAACAGAGTTTGTAGTTTTAGAGCAGAAAAAAGAAACATTTCAAAAAGAAGCACTGGATTATAAGGCTAAGATGAAGATGGAATGGTCTCAAAAAAAAGTAGAGTTGGTGACTAGAGTCATGGTTTCAGCCTCTGTTGTAAGAACTTGATTAAAAGACATTGTTCAAGCTATGTCACAAGTCAGTCTGAAAGAAGGAGAGATCAAAGGATTAAACGAAAACATGGAGAAATTGGAGCAGGAAGTGCACACAAAGGATCACTTAGTTGGCAGCAGGTTCGTGGTGAAAACATATCACAATAGCTTGAAGTATTTCTTGGATCAAAAGGACCTCAGTGAGAGACAGCAAAAATGGGTTTCAAAGGTCCAAGCCTTTGATTTCAACATTGAGTATGTTAAAGGCGAGAAGAATGGCATAGCAGATGCCTTCTCCAAGAGATCACCTAATTTTTTGTTGATGGACATGTCCACGGATTGGAAGGCACAATTATTGGTGGAGTATTCCAAAAACAAATTTGTTTGTGAGGCAATGGATGGACATGTGGTAGATGAGAGATATTGAGTGTCGGATGATGTGTAATCTTCTACAAGGACAGGATCTATTTAGTCCCAGAATCTACAATGAAGGAAAAGATTCTGAAGGCCAGTCACGATACACCCTCAGCGGGACATCAGGGATTCTTCAAGACCTACAGGCAGATTAGAGAGATTTTCATGGAAGGGTCTCAAAGATGATGTTCTAAGACACGTCTGAGAGCATATGACTTGTCAGCAAGACAAGTCCGATAAGACACTCGGCGGAGTTACTTCAACCTCTACCCATTCTGGAGCAAAAATGGGAGAGTATCTCCATGGACTTCATCACAGGACTACCTAAGGTGCAGGTAAGGACTGTACTTTTGTAGTGGTCAACAGATTGACCAAATTTGCACATTTCTTTGCGATACCCACGGAGCATAAAGCCGCCCAAGTGGCAGAGCTATTTTTCATAGAGATCTTCATATTGCACGGGTTGTTGAGGCAGATAGTCAGTGATAGAGATGGATGCTTCATCAATGTGTTTTGGAAGGAGTTGTTCAGATTAGTGGGGACAGAGTTGGCTAAGAGTACCAGTAACCATCCACAGAGCGACGAACAGACTGAGATATTCAATAAATGGGTGGAAGGGTACTTGAGGAACTATGTAGGGGGATAGCAACGCATGTGGGTAAAGTAGCTTCATATGGGTGAGTATTGTTATAACACGACATATCATATGTCCATCGGGATGTCACCATTTAGAGAACTGTATGGGTACGACACACCATTTTTTGAGACACTGTTTGGGCACAGCAAGGCTCCCAGAGCCAAAGATTAGATAGAGGAGAGTCAGGAGATTCTAAAAACCTTGAAAGAAAACTTGCAGGCAGCATAGAATCAGCAGAAAGTGTCTGCAGACCGACTGAGAGTAGAGCGTAGCTTTGAGGTGGGGAATTTGGTATTTCTGAGATTAGAGTCATACAGCGAGTCTTCTATTAAAAAGAGCGACGCAGAGAAAACTGAAACCTGGATTCTATGGACCTTATCGGCTCATCCGAAGAGTTGGTGAGGTGGCCTACGAGTTAGAGGTACCAAAGCGCAGTGAGATCCACAATGTGTTCCATGTTTCTTGCTTTAAGAAAGTGGTGGGACAACAGGTTACTACTTCAAAGGAGCTACCACCATTAAATGAGGAGGGTCAGTTGGAGTTGGTACCGGAGAAGGTTTTGGAGCTCAGGGAGTGCAGGTTGAGGAGTCAGACTATCAGGTAGTGCAGGTTGAGGAGTCGAACTATCAGGGAGTGCAGGTTGAGGAGTCAGACTATCAGGCAGTGCAGGTTGAGGAGTCGAACTATCAGGGAGTGCCTAATCAAATGGAGGGGACTTCCTGTTGAGGATGTTACATGGGAGGGAGATCAGATCCTACAACACCCTAGCTTGATGTTGCTTGAGGACAAGCAATCTTGGGAAGGGAGGATTGTAATGTCTCGTTCCTAGTGATGACTCCAGGAGGAGCGACTAAGTAGCATATACTGCTTCTCATATGCTATAGTCAGAGGAAAAGAGGACAAAATAATTATTTAAAGTCAATTACAGGAAAAACCTAAGTTGAAAATGACATTAAGTAATTAAAAAATGTGTTTAAGTGACTTACGTGAATATTGAATTAGACCTTAGGGGGAAAAGTCACTTAATGAATAAAGTCAACAAAGAATTAGAAGAGGTGGGATATAAAAGGAGGAAAGTTGACTTATTGGCTCATTATGTTGATTTGTGAATTGGAAATTAGAGACCAGAGAGGAGGAAGTCGACCTCCTTGTGTTTTGTGGAGTTCTGGACGAAACCACAACCATCAATGAAGTAAGGTGTTGAAAGACACACCCTAGTCTGTTTGAGGAACTATTCAAGTTCTCCATTGAGATACCATTACAATCTACAACAACAGAGATAGATCCAGCACAAGCTAGTGCGCATTTATTCAATGCAGCGTGAGGATTTGAGGTAGGATTCCAACCTTCTAGTGTCACTAGACCAAACCAAAGCAAGGAAAGAAAATTCATTCATCTGGTGTTATCCTTGGCATTTCTCAGTCTTTTATTTTGTATTCCAGTTAAGATCCCTTCATGTATTCATTATGTGTTGCTTGTATTACTGTTATTTTGTTGAATAAGAATTGTTGAGTTGTTATAGTCCCAAATCTATGTGCATGCATTGTATATAAACCTTTAAACACAACCAAATGCATACATAAACCTTGAAAACTCAGACAGAAACTTCAACGTATCAGATCTACAATCAGAGCCACAGTGTGAGCAGTTGATATTCCAATCTGAGAATCCGAGAATACTACAATGCCAAGAGTGATGGAATGTAATGTACATAAGGAGAATAATGTGTGGTACCTAGAAAGGTACCCAAGGAAATAACTAATGTAATGTGGCCATAATAATGGAATAGACCCACTATGTGATTAAAAGGAAATAATATAATAATAAGGGATAATTGGCATATTACCCCTAGTAATACTCATGAGAATGTATAAATACACAAGTATCATTTTATTGGATATGTGTTGCATTGTATTGCCTTTTAGTAAGCATGGCTTGTGGAGTGATTCCTTCCATAAGAAGCATTTGAAGGTGTCGCCCTACCTCAAGGGTTCTTCTCTCTATATTTTTGGAATTGTTCATGGTGAATGTTTTGGTATCTTTGGTGTTTAGGGTTCATTTTTGAAGTTTTAATGTGGATGCTCTTTATATATTTGAAGTTTTACTACATGGTCTCATAACAAGGGGCATTGCTCATGTTTTGTTTCTTTTGATTTTTTGACATTTCTTTTCTTTTCATTTTGCTTTGCATCTTGTATTTTCCCTTGTTTTAATTAAGTTGCATCAACCTCAAGATTTCAAGCTCATTCTCATGGGATTATGAAGCATTAACCTATATGTGTGACATGTGAAAACCATCCAATGAGTAAACAAACATCAGGAAAGATGGAATATGTTATGCATGGATTGGAATATGGACACGCTAGCCCTCTCAAAACCCCCCAATGGTACAACTCTATCCAAGAGTGACAACGCTTACCTAGAAGATGATAATGAGCACCAAGGTGAAACAAGGAAAAAGGCCCAAATTTAGAGCACCGTGATCCATTTTCCGACTCAACCAGTGGTCACTACTTTCGTGACAAATGCATAAGGCATTAACACTTAATATGAAGCAATGAAACAAGATACTTCATGATTGCCAAGCACCATAGTCATCAAATGTGAGTGAACTGAGCAAAATGTGGGAAGCATCTTTGGTCAACTATCTATGGAAAACCATGGATCTCATCTGTGGAACTATTACCTCTAACAAGGGTCATAGGAGAACAATCTCCTCCAATTACCCTAGATGTCAAGGAGTAGGAGGTTTTCCACGTGTCTGTCAAATCTACAACAACGTGTGTCAATTATAAACGAAGGTGGTACAACTAGGTTACGTATTTGGGAAGTAGAGGTCAAAATACAAGTTACATTGCTCATATATTTCAAATCCATAGGGGGGTAGGGTATGTACTTCAGTAGACTTTACCAATCAAATTGTTGGGCGGAGGGGGACCCTTGTCCCACAAACAAGGAGGTCTCATACACCAATTTGGTGTCTGACTTGGTAGTGACCTTAAAAATAGATTATTATTATTATTATTATTATTATTAAACCTAGAATGATTATTAAGCATTTTCATTGAGTGAGTACCGTTGTCCACTTGATTTCACCAATTTGTGTTATTTCTTTTGGACATGTTAAAGGCAATTAGCACCATGATCCCAAGTCTACAATAGTGTAAATTCTAAACAATGGTGGAACAATTGGGTTACATATTTGAAAAGTAGAACTCAGATTACAATTTGCATTGCAATGTCAATGTTATTGCTATGTTTGAGTGTGATCCATTGTGCATAAAGGAGTAGAACTTAGATTTTTTAAATCTGGTTAGACAAGAGGTTTGGTATTGCCTATAGGCATATCATTGGCCATACTAAATGTTGGATTCTTGCATTCTCATCAATATTTTGATTTGTATTTATTGCAGTTTACAATACATGGTGTATGTGAAGTAATTGGCTTGGAAGCAAAGCACTACAATTAGAACTGAACACACACCAAACCATAACGATGTCTTAGCATCGAACATCTTAAGAGATCTAGTTCAGTTGGATACCAATGTGCAAAGGAGTTGCATCGAAGACCGAGTTCTCAGTGACAATATTTGTAGAATCTTGGTTTTTTATTGGCATGTCAACCGGTTGCTTGTGTGCAGGTTTCACAGGAGAACAAACCATATAACCAACCTTGACCAGTGTTGCAGAGCAATTGGCACTCAGAACTACATCAAGAACAAAGACGTAAACATTCTGAAAATAGAAATCTCTGCATAAATTTTAGAAAAAAGATCACAATTAAATTCCACAAAATATCTATATTAATGAAGCAAGTAGACTATAAATCCCTCGTTTATAGAGCACATAAACTCTAAACTTGGTTCCATCCATACACTCTAAATTTGGTTCCATCCATGCAAACTATTTTAACAAGTTTTCCGAAATGTTTTTTTTTTCCCAAAATTGGGTATCGCACTACACCAACCACATCGTTAAATGATTGCACTAGTCCCTATTCTTCCTACGCTTGAAGACAAAACATCCTTTACTCTTGTTCGAATTCAAGGTAAAAAGACAATCAGCCTTTCTTCTATTAGCTCTTTAATTTATAAAAATTAATAAAATATTAAATAGTTGTGATAAAATATTACTAATTTTTATTAGATTTAATGATTAAAGTCGCAGATTTGAAATGCACTGAACTGTTGAAAGCATATATTTGTCATGAAACCGGCACAGGGAAAGAGAATGTCCATGTATTTTCCCTAACATTTGTCAACTACGCTTTTATGACACCATTACTTTAATGCCCTCCGCGTGTCACACTAATATATATCCTCGGACGTAATTTCCAATTAGATTCCGTATGTAGTCTATCATAAGAGAGTTTCGCTGCCCGTCTTTCCTGTTTTGCTCGTCCTTTCAAGAGTTATTTTCTGAGAATAATTTTACACATGACCACTTGCGCACGTTGGCCAAACGACGAGGTAACTTTCTTTTATTGGGTTTTGCATTTGTCGTATATTTAAAAGCAAACATTTCACTGATTTGCCTTCGATACGACTCTTAATTCATTTTACAAATTTGTGTTTTTCGTTTATCTTTACCCTAATATATATGAAGAGCTTTTGGTAATCTGGATCATTCCAATCGGGTTCCAACACTGGCAGCTTAAGCTTCAAAAGAATTATGCGAGAAACCCAGCAAGCATGGCTTCCTTCAGTGCAATAGCGGTCAAGTACTACCCACAAATGATTCCATCAACACCTTCCTTCTTCGGAAGAAAACTTTAATCTGCACATGCGACATGGCTATGGCTATATTGGGCAGTCGATATCCCTTGTGCCTAACCATTACAGCGTCGGTTTCAGAAGAAAGCGTTGTATCATATGATGTCTCTCTCTCCCTCCCGTATTTTATGCTTTTGTGTGTCATGGTGAATCAGTTAAGTTACCATTACGCTGAGACCACTTACAGGTTTAAGAATCCAGATGTTGTAAATAACGTGTAGTGCAGAATTAGCTTTGCTTGGACATGGGCTTGGGCCGGGGTTTGGGTTTTGTATTTTTATTTCCATGGGTTTGGGCTTTGTATTTTTAACAAAAATTGGAGATGTAATGTACAACGTCATGCACAAGGAGGGAGGAGCATATGTCTAGTTCACTGTAGTTATATGGATCGTTCCAGTCTACAACGTAACCAATAGTGCAACGCGTTCACATTGGGAATTTACTTTGTCCAATATATACATGAATCTATCTTTTTACAAAACACAAAATGAACCTCTGTGCATGCTATTGGCTCAATTGTAAAACACAATTTTGTGCAAATTTTCACCAATATCTACGGCTGGGATACCCTTCGTTCTCTATTCAAGCTGTGGCAGCGTGCTTGGACTTCGAAGGAGCCTTCACCTTCCAGCGCATGGATATATTAATATGGCGTCCATTGACGCTCCCAACAAATCTTTTCTTGCCAAACCCACTATATGTACATACCATTTTCTCCTTCCCATCCATTGGAGGATAGGCGTCTTGGGGTATTGCACTCCTAGAGACAAAGCGGGGTTGCACGATTAGCTATGCAACTGGCGAACGGCTCCAATTAATGTAGCTCAACTGTTAATGGATCAAGAGGGTAGCCTACTCCTGGCCTTCCATCCACTGGGGATTCCGTTCCCTACGAAGATATTGCACTCCTTGTAGAGACAAAGAGGGGTGGCACGATTGACTATGTAAATGGCGAAAAGCAACAATTAATGGAGTTCAACTGTTAATGGGTCAAGCCGGTAGCTACTGCTGGCCTGGGGCTTGCCGCCAAAGGGAGAATCTCAGCGAACCCCTACAAGTCTCTGCAACTTCCAGAATTCATCACCATTACCAAGTCAAAGGTTATCAATTCACCCTTACCAAGTCAAAACCTGACAAATCAGCTTTCTATACGTTACATACAGTAACGAAAAAAACAGTTATTAGCAGCCCAAAGGTAACGTTATTAGTTATTAGTTATTAGCAGCTGCCCTCCCCAAAAGAAACGCCTTTGGCGTAATTAAAATTCTATTCCATTTTCTTTGCAGCCATACAAACTTCATTCTGATGAATTTTATCTATTGCTTAACACAGTATTGCATATATGCATAGTTTTACAGTATCATGATGCTCACAACACTAGATCTGCACAACATCCAGCCGCCTGATTTTTACTAAGAACCAGTGGGCAAGCTAGACAACTTTGTCATTTATTACAACAATATTCATCCATTAATTTTGCAATTATTCAGCACAAGATCACACTATACTAAGTGGTTTTCTACATTCTGTCATCTAACCAGGTTAGGTTTTTAAGTTTCAATAATCTCCCAATTCAACCCATGCCATTCCTTGGATATGTCATTTCTCCAATTTCTCCAATTTATGATAATTGGTTATCTTATGACCACCTTACAGTAGACAGGCCAACTGTGCAACTCTTACAGTTCTTTTCTTATCCATTATTACATCTATATAGACTTCAGCATTCAGGAATTAAGGCCCAAAAGGAACTTCAAAAGAAAACTTCTCATGAAAGCATATGATTTCATGAAACTTTTCATGCAGTCCAGGGCAAATTTGGAGGACTAGATTGCCCAGGTCACTGCGGCTTAGCCAAAGGTTCACTTTCACAAGTCCGCTTGCCTATATT
This sequence comes from Picea mariana, assembly GCA_032191745.1. Classification (NCBI taxonomy): domain Eukaryota; kingdom Viridiplantae; phylum Streptophyta; class Pinopsida; order Pinales; family Pinaceae; genus Picea; species Picea mariana. The sequence goes on from JASDQU010099848.1 coordinate 61,259, forward strand.
GACCGAAAGTATTCCTAAACAGTAGTTATAATAACTAATGACCAAACAAAAATCTAGAGGAAAATATTCAGAGTAGATTGACAGTTTCAGTTCCAGTGAAATCAAACGTATTTGCAAGAAAATAATAATGAGTTCTCATTTGACAGATTTTCCAAGAAAATTCTGGGTTGCATAATTAACAAGTTACGAACACTGCCACGTTCCTCTTTTAGAAAAGGAATCATCTTTAACAAAAAGCTAAATATTCGAGAAGTAGATGACTAATTGATCACTATTAGAAAGAATCCCCAATTTTATCAACCAAAAAACAATTGAAATAACTAGACATCCATGTTCAATAAAATGTCACCAAGACTATTAAATAGCAAAACCACATACAATTTAAACAAGCAACAATTCTTAATATTACTATAATCCAAGCTCGGTATGTTTCCAATATAAAGCACTGTTTGAGTACATAAGTTTGCAGAGAAGTAGCATAATGTTGATAGCAATAATGAGAAAATCTGCCAGATAGTTCATATGTTCTGTGCAGTCTAAGTTCATTCAGCTGGAACTTCCCCTACCTTTTGAAGCCAACCAAATTAACGAGATCTACTCTGCAGAAAATTGATAGAATCCTTTAAATACAAAATTTCTAATATTCCGATGTGAGTTCTCCATAAAGTATCACGTCAGCAAATAAAGACGAAAAATTTTCAAAAAATAAACAATAAAAATGAATACAGGAAAAACAATGCAAAACAGAGATCACAGTCCAACTTAAATCTGTAAAACATGGTTTTATCAAAAACCAGACTAATCATTAACTGCAGAAACTTCAGTTTGAACTCACCTTCAGAGAGCTGCAACACCTTCCAAAACGAGCATGTTGCCCAACTTGTAGGGGAATAGTTTGTTGTCAGAGGTATAGTTACTCTAATACATTCCCATCAACTCTTCATAATAAGCTTGGCTGCTAGTTACATGAGGAAAAAGTAAACAGGCACTTCAAAAATGATTCATTTCCATCCTTTATATGGGAAAGACTTTACACATACACGAGGAAGGAAAGAGAAGAATCGAAGACGATGAAACAAAAGTCTGAACCTGGTTGTAATATTTGGTGCAGCAATGCAAACGAGAGACAAAACTGAATATATTCTAAAAAAGTTATTTACGCTACAGTGATGAACACAAGGAGCACAAGAATAGCTCCTAGAATAGCTCACAAGAAATCGATCGCAGGGTAGAACATTTTCTCCCAACTGTTTTGATACAGATTCCAGATATACATGATGAAATGCTAATAATGAAAGAACCGACTCCAGGCAATCCACTCAAATCTCAAAAGAACTGTAAGACACTCCAAAAACAAAACAAAAATAACAAAATTGAAAAAACAAAGAAGAAAACTGGAACGAAATTTCAGTTTGCTAGTTCCACAATATCAACCCAAGCATTCAACATCGTGAGAGAGCTCCATACCAAATTAACATAGAACCCGCCCTGTCGAATATTGCATCCCACCACTCTTGAACATCAATATTTTAAGGCCATCATCAAAATCAACAGCAAAAATTGGGTGCAACTTTCCCTCTCATCAGCATCATCAGCATCTAATAACACATGGCCCCATCCCATCATCATCAACACATGGCCCCATCCCATCATCATGACCATCACAGCAACCAGCAGTGTTTCCACGGCCCCATATAACTATCACATCCCAGTCATGACCCACCATAAGTCAGAACTAAAAAAACTAAATTCAAATTTACTGACTACGGTATGCCCTCTACTAATAGACAAAATACAAATTGAATTGCACAATTTTATTACTTCCAGTCCATAAAACGATTATGCTAATATAAGCACCTTATGGAAGATGCCAAATAAATCTGCCATGACCAGCAATTGGCACCACTCTAAATAAACAACCCAGCAATAGTGAATATTATAATGTCAAGAAAATATCCGGGTAATCAAGACTAACCATCCAACAAAACAACTCCTCGAACATAGCATAAGTTATGTGTCATCTGTGTCCAACACCATACGTAGTATTGACTAGATCAAAAGCACATTCGAACTGCACTGGTGTATGAAGCTACCTGATGCTATGACAGCTTTCTAAAGTAGATTTCATTATACTGCATAGAGGAAAAACAAACAATTTCAGCATTAAAGCTCAAACTCAACAATAGAACTATTACATTTAATATTCATTCCATGAAATCCCATCTGCCAGTCATTTAATTACTTGAATTACTGGGTGACACACTCCGAAGTTTTGGAGATAGACTTCGAGCATTGGGTGATAAACTTGCACGTGCAGGAGACCTAGCAGGAGGACTAGACTGATATGGACTTCGTGGCTGTGGCACGGCACTCCTGATAGGAGACCGACTGCGCCGAACTGGGGAACCACTGATGACAGCCAGAAAATCCAGTTACAATACTCGTTAATATCAATAATATGCAGTTGTAATAAAAATCATCACAGTTTCAGTTTTCCAATCCAGCAAACCAACAATACCTGTCTATAGAACGACTCCGAGATCTTTTCCTTCTCTCATCATTTGTTGCATTCCTACTTCGGCTCCTACTACGGCTGTAGGAAGGACTCACACTGCGGCTTCGACTTCGACGGTGATATTCTCGTTCTCTCTCACGATATCTATGACCATATCTATCACGGCTCCTACTCTGCCTCCTAGAATCTCGAGGCCTATAATTATCAAAGGCCCTTCTGCTGGAAAACCAAACACCGGTGAAGGGATTTTGTGACTTTAGGTGACAACATAACAAGCTTTAAACTTGACAGAAGCAAATGTCAATTGATCAGAAATAAAGAGAATTACTGTCGTAACTAGCTCTATCATAGCCCTTACCTGGTACGTTGAGGACTGCGACTTCTATATCTCCTTGAGCTAGGAGGCTCTGATGTTAGCCTTCCTTTATGACTGCAATAAACAAGCAGAACAATAAACTATCATTTGATATGCTAAACAATTTAAAATAATAGATCTCAAAGGCAACACCTAATGAGTTCTGTAAAAACTGAGTTAGAAAACTTTTATAACTACGTCCTTCGAAAAGATTAATAGAAAATATGCAGTCTCTATAATTTTTAATTTTTTGAATAGAAAAGTAAATATTCCTTTATTCATTTTCACCTTTGCACATCACAAACATAACCATGTCAATAAACTTACATTGATTCTGCATTTGGACCATACTTTGCAAACTGCACAACAATATCCCTTCCATCAACGTTTCTCCCTGTATATGAGCCATAACAATAATGAGATCAACTATGTCAAAAATACAAACTATGTTCCAGTCCATAAGAACGCTTGCCCACAAATATGACACACAATCACTATTTTATAGACTTCAACAAGTTTTAGTCTACAGGCATTTACAATCCTGACATGGGTAACTTAAAAGCCCACAAACAGGTTCTGTGAAAGATTGAAGACACACAAGGAATAAGTTCCACCTGGGATGTCTATGGTATCTGCAGGGATGAAACCTGCATTTCAGGCTAATGATAGACCTGCAATTGCAGTTTGTGGACTGGAAGAATGCCTGCAAATAGTGCTTTGCGGATTTTGTGTTGTGGAAATGCAATGCTGCTGCAGCTGCGGAACACAGGGGTCCTGAACAGCTGCACACATTAAACATTTCAATGACAGGAGCAGGTTTATATCAGAAGTCTTTAGTTTCTTGGAACAGTTACATTCCTGTACCATAGTGATAGCACAGAGGCATTTGATGTTTCCAAGAGATTGTGTGTTTATAATTTTAAAGTAGTGTTATCTTGTTAAAACAAAGACAAAAGGAAAATATTGGAGGGGATTTTCTTCCAGCATATATGGTCTTGAGTCCAGAATAAGTATTTTCTGGTTTAGCAGTACCCATGAGAGTCGAAGAACATTCTTAAGTGAAGGATCGAAAAGGTCCACAATCATAGCAGCAGATTCCCAAAATATGGTAGAGCAATTTGAAGGTTAACGATCGATAGAAGTTAGAACACCGTCAAGGTAAAAATTACATGTGGGATTTATGCAGTATATGCAGGGATAATGTCAGCAGTACAGGCATATGATACATCCGCCGTTGTGGATGGTCAACAAATAGGGCTTTGTCGATTTGTTATTACAGGAATTCAATGTTCATGTGGATGCAGAACAC
>JASDQU010099848.1:71702-85292 GCA_032191745.1 Picea mariana
GAGAAGGGTTTCTATTTTCTGAAGAGGAAAGGGCAGCAAAGAGGAGGCACGATTTTCAAGGCAAAGCTGGGCACGCAAATCGAGGCAGCCAGCAGCATTAATTAATCCGTACGGTACGGATTTGATACAGCAGAGATTTCTGTACCTGTTACACACTCCACAGCACGCAAAACGAGAAAAAAAATAATTTTTTTTGGTCCGTACAGTCCGTACGGCCGCCGTACAGGAGCAGCAAATTCTGGGCACGAATTTCCAGAAATCCGTACAGTCCGTACAGTACGGCTGTGTGTGCACGTTTTTCGAGGTGGCTGTGGTTGGTTTTCTTCCTGTACATTTCAAGCACGGAAATCGAAGGGAAGAGATAAGTTATTGCTGTTGGTTTATTTTTGCTGATGTAATTTCCAGAATTTGAAGAAATAAGAAGAACTCCTCTCTCTCACTGGTTTTCCCCACACTGGGGTTTTTCCAGGGTCATTTGACCAAAAATTTATTGTGTCATTTAATGTGTGTTTGCTGATATATTTTCTGAGTTTTAAGACAGCCATAGAAAAGATTATTTATTTCATGTGTTTCAGTCAAAATTTCATTTCGAAATTTAATGCATATTAATGTTTGCAAATTTCATTAATATTGGGAAAAGGGCATTAAACATTTTGGAGTGATAAGAAGAAACTGAAACCGGGATTGGGATAAATTGCAGGGTGAGAAAACACTGTGAAAAATCAACAAGTCTCGGACAGGTTGCCCATAAAATCAGATTTTTTTACTTTTTGGACTCGATTTGAAAAGCAGAAGCAGGGGAGTCCATTTTCAGATGGTAAATTCACTTGAAGCAAAGAGTCCAATTTGAAAAGAGTCTCCAATGGTTTCCAATCTTGGATTTACAATGATGTACATGACTACATAATTTTTCATTAAAATTTTCATATTTTATGTATTTTAGTAAACCAGTTCATAAACTATAAACCGATCCAATTCCGATCCCAAGTCTGGTCGGACCTCAGGCCTCCGCCAATGCTGAGTCTGATTTGAACTTTTAAAACATTGGCACAGAGTAGATCAGAAATTTTTGGTGCGGGATAGAGTTTGGTTGTACCAAAGAAATGAGAGGTTACAGGGAGTATGGACCTTTAGAAGTGTTGGAAAAGGTAGGCAGCAATGCTGACAGGCTGAATTTACCTCCCCTATATGCACATGTATTCTGTAGTCAATGTCGAGAATTTAAATTGTATGAGCTAACTATGCTCGATAAGGAAGAAGAAGGATAAGTCTTGCCTCCATTAGAAGACTTGGCACCTGGTGGACAGGAGGACTTGATAGAAGATGAAATCCCACCACAGAAGATGAGACAGACCAGAAGGGGCCAGCAAGAACATTGGCAGAATCAGCTGAAAGGCCAACTTCCAGGCAAAGCCAAATGGTACTCCAAGGAGAAAGTTGAGGAAACTTATCCTCGTCTCCTTAATGCTTAAAGCTTTGGGGACCAAAAGCCTACCAAAATGAGGAGGTATGATCCAAAAAGGATCACAGTTCATTTGTTCTTTCATTTGTCAGACTCCAAAGTTCATTTGTAGGGGAAAGTCGAAATTCTTCCAACTGTTGGGAGAAACAAGGTTTTTCCTCCAAGTTAAGTCAATCTCACTTCCTCTGAAAAAGAAATGAAAATCCGATAGAGCATTTTTTATGTCTTGAAGACCGTGAGCCTTGCTAAGGTTCACCTTCAACTGCAACTGGCAAGAGAGACAAACATTGAAAAGGGCTTATAGCTGCCTTTGTAAACCGTCTGAAGTGTAAAGCTCAAAGGACTATAACATCTATGTACAACAGGATAGCAACCAAAACCTGATGTTGTGAATGTTGTTAGCAATCTCAAATTGCATGAACCACCACATCGTGAGAAAGAAGTGCATCTCATCCAACATAAGAAAAAATCCCTGATTTTCAGCTTCCTCTTCATGAAAAAACACTTTTAAATACCAAAATGCAAACAACTACATACCCAACTGAGTAATAAGAGACTTCACAAGCTAAACGGTTTTCTTGAGCTTCATTTATGGAATAGTTTCACCATATGAAGACAAATTTGGGACAATTTAGTGAGGACAAGAAATAAAAAAACGCAGGGACCTACTTCCCTTCAAGCTTTCTTGGTTCAAATCTCCAACAGTTGCAGGCACTAGCAGTGAAAATTATTCCCTTGCCTAAGTTAATTCTTCACATGTAACACACTAGCAAAGGAAATCAAACTCTCTTCAAGTGTGTTTTGGTTATTGGGCTTAACCTCTACAAATAGCAAGAGAATACCATTTTTTGGAGGAAATAGCTTTCTGGACAGGTTTTTTGTGAAAATCTGAATTCCTAAACAAATTGCAAGCCAAATTTCTACTAATTCAGATTTGTATTCAATCAATGTATCGAATTCAAATTCAAAAAACAAAATCACGAAAACAAATTTAAGTACAAGGAGGCTTGATTCAGTAGAACTCTGCTATATTGTTAGGCCATGGTAGACACTTTAGCTACACTACCTTGTTAATTAGGATCTCTCTTGGGATCCATGCACTAGTTGGGGTCTTGGATAATTGAGAAGCCTCCCTTGGGTCTCCAAATGTCCCTCGTCCATTGGGACACACTCATCTAAGCATCTACTTTGCCAAATTTTCCTTTACCTTAAGTGATTTTAGCATGCACTGTAGACTATTTTTTGTTATTTCTATGCATGTGGCCCATACATCACAATTACCTACAATACATAGGCTTGTTTTCCAAAGAGTTACCTTGGGTCTCCAAACATCCCTCGTTTGTTGGGGAACACTTTTCCAAGCATCTACTTTGCCAAATTTTCCTTTACCTTAAGGGATTTTGGCATCCATTGTAGACCACTGCTTTTTTTGTTATTATTGCGCATGTGGCTCGTGACTAATAGGCTTGTTTTCCAAAGAGTAACCCATAGTAGTGTTCCATTCCCTATGCAATGGGCAGGTCAAAACCTAAAGAAAGATTGACTTTCCTTGTTAAAATACCCTACCAACTATAAGTGCAACAACTAGCTACACCCCCCAAGCATTTCCTAATCTATTTCACTCCATAGCTCATTGTTAAGGGTCTCAGATCTCTCTTTCTCATATATTAAACCTCTATTGGATTACTAGTTCAGACATGATCTAGTGGTCACTTTCCACCTTCCACACTCGTGTCCTTGCTAAGATTTTTTGTCTTCGTCAAACCTCCATGTATTTGGACCCTGCTACAATGGGTACTTTCCTCTCCAAATGGTTTAGATATTACTTTGTTGCATTGATTGGTTAAATTGAGGTGTTTGGTTCAATCCCTAGTTTGCATCCTATCATTCAACAACTCCACCTCAAAGGGAGCTTTAACATAAGTTTTTGGGTCCAAAGATAACCTTCTCAACCGTAGGCATAAGGGTCATACATACCTACATTTACTTGTTTTCGTATTTGTGTGTATGATTGCTTGTTGGTCTTGTTCCATTATATTTGGAAATACCATTTCCTAGTTTGGTTTTGCAAGAGACGAAGTGACTTCATGGGTACTATAGTAGGTTTCTAACTCTTCCTCGTTGCATGTTGTTTGTTCTTTTCCTCCAAGACCAAGTAGCTCATTGTAGAGTATAATAGACTAGGGTAGCTTACATCCACACCTAGTTAAAGGCTTTCACCCAACAAGGAGACAAACAAACATAGTTTCCCTTCACATTTGTTTTCTTACCAAAGTGAGAAGGTAATAAATCTAATGCTTGATGTGTGAATGTTTTCATTGGGTTCAATGGAAGGTTAGCTAGGTTACATGCTTTTATTTCCATGCAAGTAGTTTAATTAGAACACCCAAGAAAAAGAGGTAAATAAACCCTTCATTGTTTCCTTTCCTTCTTTGCTTCTTATAGTTTTTTACTTCTTGTTGCAATAATCCTAATAAAAGACACATATAAACCCAAATAACAATTGTAGGTCATTAAACAAGATTAATTTCTTAATCAACTTAGTCGCCTACCTCTTACGTACCTTCTCTCGTCCTACTTTTCCTAGTTTCTCTAAAAAAATCAAGAGGCATCCAAGTCCCTTCCACACGCTCAAGCTTGGACCTCAATTTTGGTGGTTATATGGTATCTCTCTATACACTACAAGAATCTAGTTTATAAACAAAACCTCACATCTTGAATGTAGCATTCAAAATAATTTAATCAAAGTTCTCTTATAAATCTTGGATTTGAAGGGCCCTGGCCTTGAGCAAACCTAGACCAGGGACAACCCGACATTGTCTATTCAGTTTCAATTGCATAGAGACCATATTCGAGCCCCCTGAACCAAGAGATGCCTCTGCTCTCTACCACACAAATTCTTCTTAGATGTTAATCTCACTACATCCAAACTAGAGGAGAACAAACATGCTTGACAACAGATATTATCAACCAAGGAGAAGTGGGTAATTATTCGTTGTCTTGGTGCAATGATTCAATACTCCCCTCCTCCCAAGTGTTCCGGCCCCGATTCTTATGAATGAATCTCTCTTCGAGGCAGTGTGAGATCAACCTACCTATCCATTGCCTATTGGAATCACAATGGTGTGTTTTGATCTTCACCTCGCACGGTTTATGATGTATTGGGTTCTAGGGATCTTATTTTCCTTACTCGGACCCATGCGAGCCCCAAGCGAGAGCTTCCACATATCATTGGGTACCACTAGATGTCAACTTGCAAGGAGGATACTTGTCATTCCAAAGGAGTCCAAGGATTCGACGAGGTGGGTTCCCTAGTACAAGATTCCCTTCGAAGAAGTGTTTCAATGCCCGCCTCTGATAAGCATGTTAAATTTAAGTGGATGTGCATTGATCACAGTGCTCCTCTCTTTCAATATGTTTACATTGTAGATTGTTATTTCCCTTGTACTTCATCCACGATGAGTTGATTGGGGACCTATTCCTCGACTTGTACCCAAATACTTCTCACTACTCCTCTTCGAGTAATGTTATCCTCCTAGGGGATTTCAACACCCATACCAAGCCTTTTCAAGTACCAATGCATGATAGGTCTAGGGATGCCCTTTGTCTTCGAGATATTGACTCGATCTTGATGGGCCTCCGCGAGATATCAAATGATGGTCTTGGCACCCTCACAGCATACAGACAACATCTCCTTCACCTCGATAAATCTCACAATCTTTTGATCCTAAATGGCCTCTGTTGTTTGTTAGACTCCAATGGCTTCACTTGTTTCCCTCATTGTGGGGGCTGGAGTTATTGATTATGTCCTAACCAACCCAAATTTGCTTCCTCGCATCCAACATCTTGATCTCTCCAACAATCTCCTTACAGTGAACCATGCTCTCTTCACCATTTCCCTCTCAAGATTCACCTCTTGGACACGTTCATCAAACCAGCCATCCTCTATGGCTCTAAGGTCTAGGGGGCAGCTTATTTTGAGCCCACTAGGATGGGACGAAGATAATACAATTTCTTATGTTATAGTGCATCATTCAGTGAAAGAGAATGATCCCTTATGCTATCAACTAGGCTAAGTTTGGAGTATATCCTCTATGCTTGCAGACCATTTTAAAACCAGTCTCTTTCCCCCATAAAGCACAAACTCATGGGAATTATACCTGCGTGGAGGGATCGTTACTCCTATCTTGCTTTCTGCTCCTCTTATTTACTTGCCTCTACAGACCCAACTGGGAGGGTTTGATGTTAGTTCTTGAAGGCCTTGCAGGTTGCATCAATTTGTATTCATCTCTCGTGACCCCCCTTTACTAACTCTCTAAATGCCCCAAGCCATCTCTTGCCCTCTAAATAGGATCAAAGAGGACACTTATAAATAGTGCATCCAAGTGACTTGGATTGCACCTCCTATGGGCTCATCCCTAAGATGGCCTTCTACTTTGATCACTTCATGCATGCAAATAAGAGATGAACTAAATGTCTAACCTACATACATGCACAACCATTGGATGCATGCTCTTAGGATCCCCCTAGGTTAGTTCAAAGCGAATTTTGGGTCAAAATCGATCACCACCTCCCTCGCCTTAATAGGATTTGTCAATTGCGCCACCTGTAGGAGACGAAGCCCAAGGAGTACCTTATTTTTAGATGCCCCATTTAATATGAGATCAAAAAAGACATTTCACTAGCTCTATCAAGATTTGGGTCGATCCCTCTCCAAATTCTTTCAATAGCCAGATCAATGGTATTTGGCTCTTTTCATGAAGAAGGTTTGCAATTTTATATCACAAACCCTACAATGTTCCCCTCACCCATATTCTAGGATCACCTCTTTCTCTCAAGATGTCCAATCCTTCGAGACAGCAAGCAATAGCCATATATTTATACATCATTGTATATCAAACTAGTGAGACCTCAAATCTCTTCACGACAGCCCTTTAGAGGTTGCCACTCTTCTTTCAATAGACTTTTGAGGAGCCCCCATCCCAGACCCTAGGCTAGCCTCCACAAGATTGGCAAACAAAGGAGTGCTTGTTAGGATAGTTAGACACTTAGGAGATAGTTAAGATCAACTTGGTCTAAATCTTTGGGTAAAGTGTGTTGCTTTAGTGTATTTCTTTAGTATGCATTGAAATTATTTAATCTGTCAATCATGACTATGTTCTAGACATAAAATGATCCGACAGTTTATCTTCTCCTACATACTAACATCTATATTGATCCATGGCTTAACACCTGATTGTTTCATGATCTCTATTTAAAGAGCATAAGGGTCATTTGTTGATGATTGATTGTGAGAAATTCATATGTAAATTATTTTTGTTTGCATTAATATATTGCCTCAAATGATCTCATTGGCTAGGGTCGTGCATTGTTTCGCTCTTTGAGGGTTTTAACCATGCAATACACTAGTGTACTATGTTGAGTTTTTATGATTCCCAGACCTCGGTAATTACCATGGATATCATTAATAATTACACACTGAGAATATTCAATTTTACCGCGGAGCAAAACAATCACAAATATATATAGCAGTGCACATAATAAAGAGATCACAGATAAGAAACTATATTTACCCTAGGAAAACCCACAACGGGGAAAAACCCAACAACCCTTTTAATAGATAAATTCTTTGTACAACAGGAAGAAACACTTAGAACCTGGTCAAGGCCTTCAAAACAAATCCTAAGGATTCAGCCCCCAGCAGATACAGTGGCAGCAGCAACATAGAAAGCTCGGCCCTAAAACTTAGCAACAATTGCAGCAGCAACTCAAAAAAGATGCGCACTAGGGGAGAGAGATAGCCTCCACACGTGTGAGCTAAAGAGAATGAGAGAAAGATGAAAGAAAGATGCCAAAAACCTTCGCTTGAAATGCCCAGTAACTTCCAAAATCAGCGAACTATTGTTGTAGTGGATCCTTGAGAGAAGGCGAGTTGTGTGTGTTCAAATGAGAAGCCAGGACGTCTATTTATACTAATTCGTACTTTTGTTCAGGGCCGACTTGTCAATTTGCTAGGGCCAACTTGTATATTTAGAGCCAAAAATACATTTTTACAATTTAAAAATTTTCCTCGCAAAATATTCAAAGGGGACTTTACTCAAAAAAAATTTCCCCATGCCAATAGCATTTAAATATGCTTTACAATATTCCAAGACATAAAATATACGTTATGAAGACCAACCATAGTTACAAAATTCAACACTCCCTCTTAACTAGGGAGGTATTCAAAATGACCATCTAAGTGTTCTTCAGGTTTACAAAAATTTATCTATTAAAGGGTTATAACAAAACATCATCTGCATTATCATCATCATCATCAGCATCAATCATCAGCAGTATCATCTATCCGAGCCATACTTCATCTGAGTAATCGGGCTCGATATGCAATACTCCATCTCAGTAATCGGGCATGTTGCATATCATCTGGGCCATACTCTAACTGAGTAACCGGTCATAATGTTGAATAAGTCATGTGCTGAAATCCTGCACACTCAACAAAGTGTTCGACAGTTGTCACTCACTCAACAAAATGATCAATGATCACAAGAAGTATTTTGGGAAGACGCAGCAGAGCAAGCTCGATAAGATCAGAAGAGATAGTGCAAAGTATGTGTGTTTGTCATTGATGGCAAAGATCATGACCAGCAGCGCAGGGATAATGGCATGGCAATGGCAAGTTCAACAAGTGATCGTTGGATCCCATTCAAAAGCGTAAACTCGAGGAGTCAAGGAAGCAACTCACGACAGAAAATCGCGAAATGTAAAACCACGACTTAAACTCCATTTCGAAGTTTCGGATACCGGGAGTTGGAGGAGTCAAAAGTCGAGACTCTTCATCACAGGAGTCCTGAAGTTGTGAAATGCGAAACGTCGAAATCCCGAAACAGGCACATCAACAAAGACTCCATTTCGGAGTTTCGCAGACCGGGAAATCAAAGATCAAAGGAACTTTAACCTTTGAAGTAGCGAACCCCGAAATTCCGAAACAGGCACATCAACAAACCACATCAGCTAAGGACATGTGGCACAATCAGGCAATGACAAGTGTAAAGTTGATTCAACATTTCAGGCACATGTAAGTCATGAATCAGAGTGACACGTGGCAGCTATTCGGTACATGTCATTCCACGTGTGACGTCAGCAGGTTTACGTCACATTGGAACTTTCTATTTCGAGGTTTTACATAGCAAGCAGAAACTCCACCATCATGAAGTCTCGAACTCCGAAATGTCGAAAGGGACTATTGTGAGTCTCGAAAAACCGAAAGGAAAAACTTTGAAATCCCGTCAACCGTCCATCTCAGTGGGTTCTGTGAACCATCCGATCACTTCGGAGATTTTGTGATCATGAATTTTATAATGTTGGAGTCACGATGACTCGAAGGGAAAAACGTCGAAATCCCGTCAGCCATTCAACTAAGAAAAGAAGGGATCAGATTATGAAGTCTTGTGGATCGTTGATCTGGCTACATTTCGGGGATCGCGACTTGGAGAGTCGAGATGCCTCGCAACAGGAATTCACGACATGCGAAATGCGAAATCGCGAAATGCCGAAATGCGAAATTGCGAAAAACACCTTTTGGTGTAGGTTGTGGTCACCGTCAGTGGTCATGTGAGAGGGAGAAGCTAGAACCAAGCTAAGCTCCTTTTCGGCGATCGTAACATGAAGAGTCGAGACTCTTCACCACAGGAATGTCGAAATGTCGAAATGCCGAAATGTGAAATGACGAAATCAACGCAAGACCCTGTGCTTGTAATCCAACGGTGTTGGATACTTGGAAATCTGATCGAAGCGCTATTGTTGCTCTTCACAGTTAATCGACCAGTTACGATTCAGTTAGCAGAACTGAATCATGACTCTTGGACGGTTGGTGATTCAGTTGCCGATGCGTTTTCTTAGAGGTTCACAATGTAACTGCTAGAAATGACTGATGGTTTCTGCCGGAGGACTAGAAGAGACTTCAGGGTGATCGCCAGAGAAGATGAAGAGTCTCCAGGCATCTTCCAGTGGCATGAAGACTGTTCATAGAGGCTATTGACAGATGTAAGACCGTTGGAGCCTAGAACTGCAACAGAGGAAATGAGCTCGACTGTGACAGAGAAGACGAAAAGTCTCGACTGCTGGAGAGGCTAAGGAATCTCGGCATAACACCCAGTGATGATGGACGCATGGGTTTAACCGCTAGAGAAGCTGAAGAGTTGCAATGATGATCAGGCAGAGCACTCGACATGGGGAGAGCATGCAGAAGCATTGTGAAGAGAGGATGCAGAAGATGCACAGAGAGAATAAAAACGCAGAACAGAGAAGAGATTGGGTGCTGTTGAGAGTGATTCAGGTGTGTAGAAGGAGGCAGAGTGCAGCAGCTGAAATGCACAGAAGAGGAATGGTGCATAGAAGGGACATGGCACACAGAGCATAAAAGGCAGAAGAACATAAAGCGTAACAAAGGGGTGCAGGAAGACACTGATGTAGGTAGAGAAGAGCAGTGTAGCAGAATAGTGATGAGACAGGTAAGCCATTGATAAATATTATATCACTGTGATAAATTTATATATAGCAAACTTTATATTTCAGGGTGGTAGGAAGGTGCTAGGGAGGACTGTTGTCCTCAGAGGTTCAAGTGGGTGCTTGAACACAGGGAGTTGCAGCTTCCATTTGGTTGCAGCCAGAGAAACCAGGGTGGCAGGGTGGTGCAAGGGAGAACTGTTGTTCTTTGTTTTACAGGTTGGTGCCTGTGTGACTGGAAGTTGATGCTTCCATCCAGTTGGTGCTGGAACACTTATGGAGTTATTGCTTCCTTCTAGTGGGTGCTAGAGAAACCAGGGAGTTGGTGCTTCCTTCTAGTGGGTGCTAGAAAAACCAAGGAGTCGGTGCTTCCTTCTAGTAGGTGCTAGAGAAAACGGAGAGTTGGTGCTCTCAGCAAGTTGCAGCTTGCAAAACAAAGGTTGTAGCCTCACAATGAGTTGGAGCTCATATGTATGATAATGCATAGAATGTAAAGATTACTTATCATACCAAGAAGAAGAGGTTTTTACCCTTTATGGGTTTCCTCGAGAAATATCCATCTTTGTATATTTCATATGTGTGAATGATGTTGAATGTTCTATTGCTTACTTCCCTGCATTAATGTGATCATCATTGAGAGTTCCGTAATGAATTTAAAATGAGCATAATTGTTTAAGCTCGATAACAACTGATTCACCCCCCCCCTCTCAGTTGTCCAACGATTGGTATCAGAGCCGGTTCCTTTTATCTAAAGGTAGATCTGTAAGCTTAAACATGACAAGTCATGAAGGGACTTCAGCCACTAAGCCTCCTCTGTTTGATGGAACAAATTTTGCCTTCTGAAAGGTTAGAATGAGAACATACCTAATGGCCTTAGGTGCTGATGTTTGGGATGTAGTAGAGACTGGATACATAAAGCCTGTTGTGCTAGCTTCCAAGGATGATAAGTTAGAATTTAGCTTTAATGCTAAGGGAATGAATGCTATCTTGAATGGACTTGCAGAAGCCGAGTTTGTAAAGGTGATGCATTTTCAAACTGCCAAAAAAATGTGGAATAAACTTATTAGCAGCTATGAAGGAAATGAGAAAGTAAAAGATGCCAAACTTCAAACATTTAGGTTGAAGTTTGAACAACTAAAGATGAATGAAGATGAAACAATTAGCAAGTATTTTTTAAGGGTTGAAGAACTTGTGAATGCCATGAAGGGTCTTAGTGAGAAGATTGAAGAATCAATTTTAGTTCACAAGATTTTAAGATCTTTGCTTGATAAATTTAATCCAAAAGTCTCTGCAATAGAAGAACTAAATGATCTTAAAACTCTGTCCATTGATCAACTCCTAGGAACTTTAACTGCATATGAAATGAGAATCAACAAAGATAAATCCATTACTAGAGAAGCATCTTTTAAAGCAGACAAGAATACTGATTCAGATTTAGATGATATTGAGGCAAAATTTGTGAGAAGGTTAAAGAAAGTATTAGGAAAATATCAAGGCAAGCTTCCCCTCAAATGTTTTAACTGTGGTAAGATAGGTCACTTTGCAAATAAGTGTCCACACAAGAAGAAGGACCAGAACTCTGAAGGTGGAGAAGTACAAATCCAAAAGATTTGATAGAAAGAAAAGTTTATGTGTAAACAATGATGACTCCTCAGAAAACACCGATAGTGACTCTTCCTGTGAAGATAAGGTAAATGACTTCATGCTTATGGCCAAAGAGGATTATGATAATAAAAGCACAGGAAGTGATGATAATGATGAAGAAGCTGTGGTTGACTTAGAAAGAAAGTTGATCAGCGCTTTGGAAGAGATTGACAGACTCAGACTTAAGAAGAAAAAGAAAAAACAATTGCTTATACAGTTCAAGAAAGGCACTAAAAAACCTGATGAAGACTTTGCCCTGCTAAAAGTGGAATTAGACGAGGCAAAGAAAATAGAGGGCATTCTGAAACAACAATTATCAGAAAAGAAGGCAAGATCTGAAACCCTGGAAGAAGAAGTAGTGAAAACAAGGAAAGAGTTGGAGAAGTTTCAAGCCTTGTATCATGAGAATCTGTCAAGTATCAAAGCCTCAGAAGGATTAGCCACCATTCTGAATCAGCAAAGGAATCCAAAGCTGAAAACTGGTTTAGGTTATGTAGAGGGATCAACTAGTGGTCAGCCAAGAAACAAAGAACCCATCAAGTTTGTCAAATCTACAACCAATGACAACAACAAACCTGCAGAAACAAAGGAAGACAATCAGCCGCCCAGGAGGAGTAAAGAAAAAGGTGCCAGGACTGAATTTGTAGAACAAAGAAATAATGCACTCCCTGCTCAAGGAAATCATCAGCATGGAAGAAATCGACCTGCTCAAAGAAGACAACCATTTTCCAGGTACCAAGGATTTTTCTATGGATATTGTTTTTTTTGTTCTAACTTTGGTCACAAAGTTGTAAACTGTTCTTTAAAATTTAGATATGAGCAAGCACGACATTCAAGGTATAGATATCTGCCACAACAATGAATGAGACACCCAAGTAAAAAACCTCCATAGATTGCAAATCACTTGATGGTTGGGAAAAGGACACGGGTTAAGCATAACCATAGTTTTGACTCTTTAATCAACGAACCAGAATGCTACATCTGTCATAACTATGAACATAAAGTTGTTGATTATCGCTTAAAGAACTATAAATCAGATTTGAATTCCTCTGCTGAAAATGTCAAGGTTTGGAAGAAGAAAGAAAGTGATAAGTGTGGATTAGTGTTGTCRGCTCAAAGACAAAAGAACCCYTRGAATATAGATAGTAGATGTTCCAAGCACATGACTGGAGAAAAGGATAGGCTTCTGCTTATAAGCAAAATCAAAACAGGAAATGTGATCCTTGAAAATGATGAACCAGGTAAAAACAAGGATAAAGGGATGGTGAGTTTAAGTAATGGAAAAGGAGATTCTTAGGATGATCTTCCTATAGATGGGATGAAACATAATTTGCTCAATGTAAGTCAAATGTGCGATAGAGGATGTAAAGAGGTAGTCATTTCCAAAGACTGTAAGATAAAGTCTGTAAACTCAGGACAAGTGGTGGCTAGAAGCATAAGGACAAACAACAATGTTGATGTTGAATCCTCCCCTGCAAGTAAAGAAGAAGATTCAGATACAATAAAAGAATGCTCAGTTAGCATTTATCCCATGGAAGAAGTAGGAGAAGAATCATGTCATAAGCTGGAAGCAAAAGTTTTGAAGGTTGACAAGTCAAACACCCAAATCAAGTTCTTGAACAGTTCCATGACCCTGGATAAAATCTTGGATAGTCAGAGATCACCAAATGACAAATCCGGTATTGGACTCAACAAGGTAGAAATCAGTGCTCCTAAGAAACCTGATACAGGTCCTCCATTTGTAAAAAGAAAAAGCAAATGTGAGAATGTTTGTAGTGTTTTTCTCTTGTGATGTACATGGTCATAAAAGCCTTGGGTTGTAAGAATCATGGAAGAAAAATGAATTTGCAGTAATAGAAATTGATGAGAATCAATGGGCAGATCCAAGGGTTGTTTGAAAAGTACAAGCTACAATTACGTAGTGTTTCAGTAGGACAACAGCATCCTCAACAACAACATTTTGTAAAACAAAATGTTGT
>JASDQU010099848.1:85312-107042 GCA_032191745.1 Picea mariana
ATGGTCATAAAAGCCTTGGGTTGTAAGAATCATGGAAGAAAAATGAATTTGCAGTAATAGAAATTGATGAGAATCAATGGGCAGATCCAAGGGTTGTTTGAAAAGTACAAGCTACAATTACGTAGTGTTTCAGTAGGACAACAGCATCCTCAACAACAACATTTTGTTTTACAAAATGATATACATGACATCCTGTAGAGATAACAAGAGGAAAGACCTTGTCAAGGAAAGCTAACCTTTTAGGAACAAAGGGGGAAAGCAGTCAGAAGCAGAGAGAGAACAGTGACAAGGGGAGTCATTCAGTTATGACAAGAAAAGGTTGATGAAGGAGTCCCAGTAAGAGAGGTGAGCAATTTTGAGTATTTTACAGAGGATACAGCAGAAGCTGAAGATGAACAGGTCCAAGAATCAAAAGGAGAAGACTCTGGTTTAGATACAAATATTCTGCAGGCCTCAAATAAAAGAGTCCATCCTGTCAGGGGGAGTTTGTGTTGGTTTAATATCTGATACCTTCTAAAAATACTGCAACAGCTCAAGGGGAGCATGTGCTCTTTGACATTGATGTCAAAGGGGGAGAAAAGAGTCTGGGTGCCTTTGTTGCCATCAATGCCAAAGGGGGAGATTGTTGGCATGTTTTACAGGCAGCATATTCTTGTCATTGATGGCAAGTAGAACAACGACGTTGGCCTAAGTACAGGAAGAATGTGCCAGGCGGGCACCAGAAGTATTTTGGGAAGACGCAGCAGAGCAAGCTCAATAAGATCAGAAGAGATAGTGCAGAGTATGTGTGTTTGTCATTGATGGCAAAGATCACGACCAGCAGCGCATGGCAATGGCAAGTTCAACAAGCGATCGTTGGATCCCATTCAGAAGCGTAAACTCCAGGAGTCAAGGAAGCAACTCACGGCAGAAAATCGCGAAATACGAAACCACGACTTAAACTCCATTTCGGAGTTTCTGATACCGGGAGTTGGAGGAGTCAAGAGTCGAGACTCTTCATCACAGGAGTCCCGAAGTTGCAAAATGCGAAACGTCAAAATCCCAAAACAAGCACATCAACAAAGATTCCATTTCGGAGTTTCGCAGACCGGGAAATCAAATATCAAAGGAACTTTAACCTTTGAAGTAGCGAACCCCGAAATCCCGAAACAGGCACATCAACAAAGACTCCATTTCGGAGTTTCGCAGACCGGGAAATCAAAGATCAAAGGAACTTTAACCTTTGAAGTAGCGAACCCCGAAATTCCGAAACAGGCACATCAACAAACCACGTCAGTTAAGGACACGTGGCACAATCGGGAAATGACAAGTGTCAAGCTGATTCAACATTTCAAGCACATGTAAGTCACGAATCAGAGTGACATGTGGCAGCTATTCAGCATGTGTCGATCCACGTGTGACATCAGCAGGTTTACGTCACATCGGAACTTTCTATTTCGGGGTTTTACATAGCAAGCAGAAGCTCCACCATCATGAAGTCTCGAACTCCGAAATGCCGAAAGGGACTATTATGAGTCTCGAAAACCCAAAAGGCAAAACTCTGAAATCCCGTCAACCGTCCATCTCAGTGGGTTATGTGAACCGTCCGATCACTTCGGAGATTTTGTGATCATGAATTTTATAATGTTGAGTCACGATGACTCGAAGGGAAAAACGTCGAAATCCCGTCAGCGCTTCGATTAACAAAAGAAGGGATTAGATTATGAAGTCTTGTGGACCATTGATCTGGCTCCATTTCGGGGATCACGACTTGGAGAGTCGAGATGCCTCGCAACAAGAATTCACGACATGCGAAATGCGAAATCGCGAAATGTCGAAATGGGAAATTGCGAAAAACTCCTTTTGGTGTAGGTTGTGGTCACCATCAGTGGTCATGTGAAAGGGAGAAGCTAGCACCAAGCTAAGCTCCTTTTCGGCGATCGTAACATGAAGAGTCGAGACTCTTCACCACAGGAATGTCGAAATGCCGAAATGCGAAATGACGAAATCAACACGAGACCTTGTGCTTGTAATCCAACGGTGTTGGATACTTGGAAATCTGATCGAAGGGCTACTGTTGCTCTTCACAGTTAATCGATCAATTAAGATTCAGTTAGAAGAACTGAATCATGACTCTTGGACGGTTGGCAATTCAGTTGCTGATGCGTTTTCTTGGAGGTTCACAGTGTAACTGCTAGAAATGACTGATGGTTTCTGCCAGAGGACTGGAAGAGACTTCAGGGTGATCGCCAGAGAAGATGAAAAGTCTCGAGGCATCTTCCAGTGGCATGAAGACTGTTCATAGAGGCTATTGACAGATGTAAGACCGTTGGAGCCTGAAACTGCAACAGAGGGAATGAGCTCGACTATGACAGAGAAGACGAAGAGTCTTGACTGCTGGAGAGGCTAAGGAATCTCGGCATAACACCCAGTGATGATGGACGCATGGGTTTAACCGCTAGAGAAGCTGAAGAGTTGCAATGATGATCAGGCAGAGCACTCGACATGGGGAGAGCATGCAGAAGCATTGTGAAGAGAGGATGCAGAGGATGCACAGAGAGAATAAAAACGCAGAACAGAGAAGAGATTGGGTGTCGTTGAGAGTGATTCAGGTGTGTAGAAGGAGGCAGAGTGCAGCAGCTGAAATGCACAGAAGAGGAATGGTGCATAGAAGGGACATGGTGCACAGAGCATAAAAGGCAGAAGAACATAAAGCATAACAAAGGGGTGCAGGAAGACACTGATGCAGGTAGAGCACACTGATGCAGGTAGAGCAGAGCAATGTAGCAGAACAATGATGAGACTGGTAAGCCATTGATAAATATTGTATCACTGTGATAAATTTATATATAGCAAACTTTATATTTCAGGGTGGTAGGGAGGTGCTAGGGAGGACTGTTGTCCTCAGAGGTTCAAATGGGTGCTTGAACACAGGGAGTTGTAGCTTCCATCTGGTTGCAGCTAGAGAAACCAGGGTGGTGCAAGGGAGAACTGTTGTTCTCTGTTTTACAGATTGGTGCCTGTGTGACTGGAAGTTGGTGCTTCCATCCAGTTGGTGCTGGAACACTTAGGGAGTTGTTGCTTCCTTCTAGTGGGTGCTAGAGAAACTAGGGAGTTGGTGCTTCTTTCTAGTGGGTGCTAGAGAAACCAAGGGAGTTGGTGCTTCCTTCTAGTGGGTGCTAGAGAAACCAGGGAGTTGGTACTTCCTTCTAGTGGGTGCTAGAGAAACCAGGGAGTTGGTGCTTCCTTCTAGTAGGTGCTAGAGAAAACAGAGAGTTGGTGCTCTCAGCAAGTTGCAGCTTGCAAAACAGAGGTTGTAGCCTCACAATGAGTTGGAGCTCATATGTATGATAATGTACAGAATGTAAAGATTACTTATCACACCAAGAAGAAGAGGTTTTTACCCTTTATGGGTTTCCTCAGGAAATATCTGTCTCTATATATTTTATATGTGTGAATGATGTTGAATGTTCTATTGCTTACTTCCCTATATTATTGTGATCATCATTGAGAGTTCTGTAATGAATTTAAAATGATCATAATTGTTTAAGCTCGGTAACAACTGATTCACCCCCCCCCCCTCTCAGTTGTCCAACATATCGGTCCCGTATCAACCACCTTAATTAGGATGCCATGTCCATAGTGAGTGGACTATTCAACCTGATTGGGCCATTAACTGTGCCTCAGGAGAATATTGGTCCTGGACCAATTTCCCAATCGGTCCACAATTTGTGCCTTAGGAAAATACCAGTCCATGATACATCAGCAATCTACCAACCTGGACCATTCTCAGTGAGAATATTAGTCCATTAGCACAATGACTATCCATCAACACTCCCTCTCAAACAAGGGTTTAATCTCCACAAGCCCTAGCTTGTCCATGAAGTATACAAACTTCCCTTTGGACAAGGGCTTTGTCAGAATATCTTTTGTTTGTTCATCGGTGGATGTACTGGAGCTTCACTTCTCCCTTCTGGACTTTATCACAAAAGTAGTAGTACTTGATCTCAATGTGCTTCGACTTGTCATGTAACACAGGGTTCTCTGAAAGCTTCACACAGCTTTGATTATCACAGTATATCACAGTCGAATCCGGCACCTGATCAAACAATCCAGAAAACAACGTACGAAGCCATACTGCTTCCGTACAAGCATCACAAGTTGCAATATACTCTACCTCTGCACTGTTGAGTGTGACAGACTTTTGCTTCCTGCTAATCCAAGATATCATAGCAAAGCCCAAACTGAAGCATACCCCTGAAGTGCTCTTTCTGTCATCTGCACTCCCCACCCAATCAGAATCTGTATATCTGTGCAGTTGTAAATCATTGTTTGAGACATAGCTCAAACCATAGTTCAGCATACCACGCAGGTATCTCAGAATATGCTTCGTGGTTGTCCACTGAACATGTCTCGGTTCCACCCGGAACTAGCTTAACGTGTTCACAGCAAAGCAAATGTCAAGCTTGGTATTAACCAAATACATCAATGAGCCAATCAATTGCCGATATGTGGACAGATCAAACAAATCAAAATCAGATTCTCTCGACTGCTTAAGGTTCGTCGCCATGGGAGTTGCCAGGGATTTGCAATCCATCATCCCAAACTTCTGAAGGATCTTCACAACACACTTCCCTTGACTTAGGAAGACTTCACCAGGCTTCTGCCATACCTCCAGTCCCAAATAATAGTGCATGAGACCAAGATCCTTCATATCAAATTCAGAGGCTAGCTCCCTCTTAAGACTGAATAATGAGAGGCTTTGCACCTGTCAAAAACATATCATCAACATATAATAGTAGAATCCCAGGTCCATCTTTCACAACCATGTAATAAAGGTTCGGATCGGCATAACTCTTGGAGAATCCAAGTCTCGTCAGATAGTTGTCAATCCGTGCATACCAAGCTCTTGGAGCTTGCTTGAGTCCATACAAGGCTTTCTTTAATCTGCAGACATGAGACTCTCTCGGGTGCTCCTCAAAACCTTGAGGTTGCTCTACATACACTTCTTCTTCAATCACTCCATTGAGAAAAGCGGTCTTCACTTCCATCTAATATAGAATCCATCCCATGGAGGTTGCAAGAGATATAATGGCTCTGATAGAGGTATATCTAGCAACAGGAGAAAACATCTCATCATAGTCTTCTCCCTCTTTCTGGTAGAACCATCTAGACATGAACCTTGCCATGTATTTATCAATACTTCCATCCACAGCATGCTTGATCTTGTAGATCCATTTTGAAGTCACTACAAACTTCCCTTCAGGCCTAGGCACAATTTCCCATACATCGTTCTTCATGATGGATTGATGTTCTTCCATCATAGCTTCCCTCCATTCTTTATGCTTGATTGCCTCTTCAAAGGTGGAAGGTTCTACATTCACAAGATTTGTCATAAGTTTCGCATAACTAGAGAACCTCTTGGGTCTCTTCCTTTCCGTGAAGGTGCCACCAGGAGCTTCATGCCCTGTTTCCTCCAAAGTGGATTTGAGTCATGATAGTCTCTTTCTTATCTCAAGAAAACAACTGGTTTCTCAGGTTCAAGTGGTTAAACTGGTTCTTCCTCAGGATGATCTAAAGAACTTCTACTTTCTTCCTGGGGATCTTCATGTACCTCTTCATCGTTAGAGTCTATGTAATCTTCTATAGATTTCCTATAAGCAATCTTTTCATCAAAAGTCACATCTCGACTAGCTTCAACCTTCTATTGACCTAGGATATAGATTCTATAAGCTTTTGATGATTCACTGTAACCAACGAATATCCCCTTCTTTCTTTTTTCCTTGGGAACATGAACATAAACAAGACAGCCAAAGATCCTTAGATGTTCAACATTTGGATTCTTTCCGAAGAAGGTCTCTTCTGGAGTCATGTCCTTTAATATACGATGAGGACTTCTATTATGAACATACATGGCTGCCATAGCTGCTTCTGAAAACCAAACTTCTTCTTCTTACCTCCATACTTGATGAATCTTGTTGCATAAGCTTGAGCATCTTCTCCTTTCTGAATTCTTTCATTTGACATGATCCTTGATTCTTCTTGCGCACAGCAAGTCCATTGCTCCTCAAAGGTAGGAAAGTCTTTCCTTGTGTTCATACTAGAAGCAAATGCATCCCATGATCTAGGTAAACAATTGAGTGCAATAGTCACGATCTCTTTATCAGGAATTGCTTCATCAATAGCTTGAAGTTGATCTCTTAGTTGGGAGATCCTCACAAAATATGAGGATATAGTATCGTCCTTCGTCATTCTCGTATCACGAAGCTCATTACTTGACCAACATTCTTGACTGTGAATAGATTGGTTAGAGCATAATACATTTTCCTCGATGTATCAAGGTTTGATATATATGGGATCAAGTGATCTCTAATTGAGTCCAGAATGAGACTCATGGTATTAATATCATTGTCTTTGAACTTCTCTTTTCCTGCATCATCTGTTGATTTTGTAACCTTTCCTTTCACCATATCCAGGACTTTATTCTTGGCAAGGATTAGGTCAATCCTAGTCTTCCATGCTCTGAAGTTTGACGCCCCTTCTAGCTTGTTCTCTGACTTCATAGAGGAAGCCATGAAGAAGCGTCTTCTTCTAGATGGGTCTTTCTGGGACGGTGATCTCAAACTTCTTTTCTTCAACAAAGCTCTATGTTGAATTCAACATAAAAATATATTTTATGTTGAGTTTTTATGATTCCCAGACCTCGATAATTACCATAGATATCATTAATAATTACACACTGAGAATATTCAACTTTACCGCAGAACAAAACAATCACAGATTTATATAGCAGTGCACAGAATAAAGAGATCAGAGATAAGACACAAGATTTACCCTGGGAAAACCCACAGTGGGGAAAAAACCAGCAACCCTTTTAATAGATAAATTCTTTGTACAACAGGAAGAAACACTTAGAACCTGGTCTAGGTCTTCAAAACAAATCCTAAGGGTTCGGCCCCCAGCAGATACAGTGGCAGCAACAGCACAAAAAGTTTAGCCTTGCATCTTAGCAGCAGCTGCAACAGCAACTCAGAAAAGATGTGCACCAAGGGAGAGAGATAGCCTCCACACGTACGAGCTAAAGAGAGTGAGAGAAAGACGAAAGAAAGATGCCCAGAAACCTTCGCTTGAAATGCCCAGTAACTTCCTAAATCAGCAAACTGTTGCTGCAGTGGATCCTTGAGAGAAGGTGAGTTGTGTGTGTTCAAATGAGAAGCCAGGATGTCTACTTATACTAATTCGTCACTTCTAATCAGGGCCGACTTATCAATCTGCTAGGGTTGACTAGTACATTTAGAGCCAAAAATACATTTTTACAATTTCAAAATTTTCCTCAAAAAATATTCAAAGGGGACTTGACTCGAAAATATTTTCCCATGTCTCTAGCATTTAAATATGCTTTACAATCTCCCAAGACATAAAATATACATTATGAAGACTGACCATAGTTACAAAATTCAACATACTAATCTTTGATTTGATTGTGAGTGGTTGCCCTAAAGTGTTCGATGTGTGTAGATATACCCTATTTATCAAACATTGTATCAAAGCGCTAATGAAGACCTACTCTCATTGTTCATCAAGATACTAAACCTATGTCATTGTATGTACCAAAGGATCTCTAGATTCGATTGTTTCTGAGCATTTTTGGGTAGAGAGGAATCGTTTCAATACATCCAAAGTGTTGTTTTTTAAGTTGGAAACCGTTTTAGTTTCACCCAAAAAGGCTTTTGATTGCCCAAGATACGACCATTTATATGAGAGCCGAAGGTATACAGTTTCATTTCGATTTTTAAAATCTTTGTATAATATTTTAATATTTCATTTTAGTTTTTTTGTTTATTATTTTGATTTGCTCTGTTTTTTATCTGCGTATGCTATTTGTCGTGCACCTTGTGTGATCTTGATAAATCAGGAACATAGCAAAAAATGTTTTCTTTATGTGTATGCTCTTTTCCCAACACTTTTTGCAATCTCGACAAACCAAAAAAAAAGAGAAAACTTGCATTTTTCAAATAGACTGATCAAGATCTAAGCCCGACCTATGAAGTTTTGGATTTGTTTTTCGAAAAATTTGCTTGCTTTTGATGTGCAGTCATGGTGAAGCATTTTGCAGGCAAAAACAAGGAATTTGGGGGTTAGAACGCACTCTGAAGCAAAGCATATTAAAAAAGGCCCCCTTGCTCCTTTCTAACAGTTGTTATATCTTTTTTAATAGCTCAATTGGTTAAAACTTACTTTATTAAATTAGAGGTCTTGAGTTCAAGTCTTTCTTTTCACTAAATTTCATTTTGAAAAAGTTCATGCAACTTAAAGTTATAACATAGCTTCATTGTAAAGTGCATATAACTCAAATTATAAAAGTGAACCACTCAAAGTAACTTTAATGTTCTCTTTTTTGATTATTTTTTGCATGCAACTAACTTCATTGTAAAAGAGATTCTCGTTTATTTTATAAAAGTAAATCACTTACATTATAAAGTAATTTTTTGGTAAAAGTGAGCTTATAGACAAAGTTAGACAGGAAGGGCGATTTTTTTCTCTTTACAACTCAACAGTCTCATTGTGCACACATCACTACATTGATCAACCTCCACTTTCCACGTGGCACCTTCGTTACTTTTTATGCCTTTCTTCAAAAGGGCATAACTTTGACATTTGCAGTCTATTTTCAAGGGTGTTTTTTTGAAACTGCCTAATTTTTCAAGACCTTTCCATATGAACAGATAGTTTCTACTTTTGAAGCCATCTTACCTACATGTTGTAATACGGCTAGTCCAATTGATCTCCTACTTATCAGTTCAAACTACTTCTCATTGAAATCTCGTATGGAGGATTTACAATGACGAGACTTTACAGGGTTACCTTGGGAACAAAAATTGCCCTTCTTAATGCATTAAAGAAAGCCAGATGGGATGATAAAAATGACAGGGCACGTGGATTAATTAGAATGTTCATCTCCAATGATCTTCAATTTCACCTTCAAGGAATTGAGACCCCAATTGCAACATCACAAAAGCTAGATACCATGCTTGGTAAACAAAATGAGATTCAAGCCCACCAACTCAAAAACCAATTAATTACCTTAAATCCTAGTGATTTCTCTTACAATGAAAATTTTCTATCTAAGTTCAAAACACTTACAATTTTACTTGCAAATTGTAAGATAATCAAGACAGATGACTAACTTATATATGCTATTTTTGCTAAGCTTGGAACTGCTTATTCTGTTTTTGTATCTACCTTTCACTCCACAAGAGAAACCCTTATTAGTCAAGGGCTACTTACAAAATGCCCTCTCTTAAAGCTTTTTGGGATTCTTTTATTGGAGAGCAAGACAATCTCTTGCATCTTGGAGTGATCAATGTTGTAGGTATACCTAACAAAACCTTAGTGCCACAACATAAGGATAAAGCCAAGCATCCAAAAAAGAAAAATCCTCCCAACAACAAACAAAACAAGGATCCCAATGACCCAAACCCTCTCAACCAGCTCCTACTCCCAATGGTGATAAAGGAACAAAATCAAAAGGTAAGAGAGATATTATAATCGTTGTGGAAAGATGGTCATCTAGAGTCTAAATGTTTCAAGGAAATATAAGCCTTGGAAGCATCAGTGAAGAAGCACAACATCAATCTTGATACTTCTTCTTGTAACTCTTCTTCTCATGGACATGCACTTTCTAATTTTGGTTTTTCCTTCAATGAAACATATATTTCTTCTAACAAGTGGCTTATTGGTTATGGAGCATCCTATCATATAGATAAGGAAAAAACCATCATTTTGCTCTTAATGAATGTGACACCAAACAAATATTTGTTGTTGATGATAGATCTCTTAGTGTTGTTGGGTCTGGAACAATTCAACTAGATGATGTCCATTTTAATGATGTATTATGTGTTCCAAGTGTTTACTACAACCTTCTATCCATGTATCAAATCACTCAAGGTAAAACAGAAGAATTTTTACATCACGAAGTTGTAATCAAGGATTTAAAAGTTCCTAAGCATATACTAGCAATTGGAATCATTGATGATATTACAAATTTGTATAGAAATGACAACTTTGGGTCATCATCTCTTCCATCAGTTTTTATTGCTCATAGCAATAACTTGAGCAAACTTTGGCATGAGCAATTTGGTCATCTAAACTCATTGCTCATTGCAACAACTATCTAATCAAAATATGGTGACCAATCTTACTTTCAATTCTTTCAAAGATGGTGTTTGTTACAGCCAAACAGTTTTGACAAACGTGCCTCTTGTCA
This sequence comes from Picea mariana, assembly GCA_032191745.1. Lineage (NCBI taxonomy): Eukaryota > Viridiplantae > Streptophyta > Pinopsida > Pinales > Pinaceae > Picea > Picea mariana. The sequence goes on from JASDQU010099848.1 coordinate 95,559, forward strand.
CGCCTCAACCCCCTTGCAACTTGTTCATAGTAATTAGTGTGGTCTACTTCCTTCTAATTCTTTCTCTAGCTTGACGTACTTCTTAACTTTCATCAATGACCTCTCCAAACACACTTGGATTTATTTCTTAAAACTTAAAGAGTGAAATTTTTGTCATGTTTTTGGCCTACAAGGCCCTTGTAGAAAAACAATCTAGACATCAACTTCAGAAGTTAAGAACAAATAATGGTGGTGAGTATGCTAACAACAAATTTACAACTTACTGCACTATAGAGGGCATTAAAATGCAACATATTGTTCCACATACACCACAGCAAAATGATCTTGCTAAAAGAAAGAATCACACATTAAAAGAAAATGCAAATTGCATGAACCAATCTGAGGGATTGAGTCCTCATTGTTTATCGAAAGCCATTAATTATGCTAATTATATAGTTAATAAAACTCCTACAAAGGCCTTAAAAGACATAACAATGGAAGAAGCATGGAGTAAAATTAAACTAGATGTAAATCGCTTTTGTGTGTTTGGTAGTGAAGCATGGGCTCACATTCTTGATGAGAAAAGGAAAACATTACATCCTAAAAGTAAGAAGTGCACTTATGTTGGATATTCTAAAAATGTAAACGGCTATATATTTCTTCAACCTCATTCCAATGAAATTGTTAATAGGAGATGTTAAATTTGATGAGGGTCTCTCAACCTTCGAGCCTAATTTGACGTTTGTGCCAATTTCATCATGTGAACCATCTTTGGTGATTGTGCCCTCTTTTATTCCCAACTTTTCTGCTAGTGCTCTTATTCGTGTTTCTTCTTCAGATGATGACAATGAGGATGAAATCCACCTCTGCTTGCTCATCTTCCTCCAGTAGGGTCCATTGAACATGAACCTACACTAGCACCACAACTTTCTACTAGGTCTATACAACACGAGAAACCATTCATGATCTTGTCGATGATCCTTCATATTAGCATCGTACACATTCACAGTTCCAGCGAGCCTTCTCTCTTTTGGCTCAACTTTTAGAGACTTGTTATCCAAAAACATTTGCAGAAGCTACTAGTCGTCTAGATTGGGACATAGCAATCAATGAATAATATCATTCCTTAATGGAGAACGATATTTGGGATCGTGTACCTCTTAAGAAAGGAAGAAAACCTATCAAATGTAAATGGTTGTATAGAACTAAGTATGCATCAGATGGAAGTGTTGAAAACCATAAGGATCGATTAGTTGCTAAATGATTTGCTTGAGCAAAAGGGATTGACTATATTGAAACTTTTGTCATTGTAGCCAAAATGAATTCCACCCACCTTGTTCTATCCCCAGCTACTTCAAATAAATGGGAGGTTCCATCAAATGAATGTTGAATCTACTTCTTGCATAGACATTTGCAAGAAGAAATTTACATGGAACAACCTCCTGACTATGTTCAGAATGACTCTGGCCTTGTTTGACAGCTTAAGAAATCTCTCTATGGCCTTAAGCAAGCTCCTCGGGCTTGATATGATAAAATGGATAGCTTTCTTCTAGATGTCTTTCTAAACCCAATGTCTATACCAAAAAAGTAGATAACCATCTCATAATACTTGTTCTTTATATTGATGACCTTATACTTATTGGTAGTGACCCCAAGCTTTTAATCCATGGGAAATTCAACCTCTAAAAAGAAATTCGAAATGACAGACTTAGAACATCTACATTATTTTCTTGGCCTCCAAGTCTTGCAAACCAAAGAAGGAATTTCTCTTTCCCAATCTAGGTATACTTGTGACCTTCTTTGTCGTTTTCACATGGAAGATTGTAAACCAGCCCAATCTCCCTACCAATTTGGAGTCAAACTTGCCACCTATACTACACCCGAAGTAGATGCCACTTTGTACCGTTAGTTGGTATCTTTTGTATTTAACTCATGCACATCCTAACATTTCCTTCATCGTTGGTCTTGTTGCCCAATATATGCAAACACCCCTTGAGAGGCATTTTAAAGCAACAAAAAGGATACTTCAATATATCTAGGGTAAAGATCAATTTGGGATACATTACAATTCAAGGGGGACTCCTTTGTTAGTTGGTTTCACTGATTTCAATTGGATTGACGACCCCGATGATTGAAAATCTACTGCAAGTTACTTTTCATTCTTGGTTCTGGACATGTCACCTGGGATTGTAAGAAACAATGTGCCCTTGCTCTTTCTTTAGCAGAAGCAAAGTATTGAGCAACAATTAGTGCAAGTCATGAAGCTTTATGGCTTCGACAAATCCTTTCAGAGTTTGGATTCCAAGAGTAGTGTTCGACGACACTTTAGTGCAATAATCAAAGTGCCATTCAACTCGCCAAAGATCCAGTTCAACATCAACGTACCAAACACATTGAGCTACACATGCACTTCATCATAGAGCTTCTTTAGGATCATGTTCTCTAAGTACTCTATTGCCCTCTAGATAATCAAGTTGCAGACATTTTCACAATGTCTCCTACATAAGTGAAGTTTTTCGAACTTCGATCTATGTTAGGAGTTCAGGAAATTGTCATTAAGGGTGGATAGGCTCTAATGCCTCCTTCCTTCTCCTATTGTGTCACCTTTGTAAATCCTTCAATCCTATACCAAGTTGTTCTTCGTATTTTTCTAAATATACTAGAAAAAAGTAAACATGATTAGAAATGGACTCGTGTAAAAAATTATGCTTTAACTACAATGAAGTCAATTGATACAACGGGGTTGATCCCCCTTTATATCATTGGTGAGGTAGTTGTGCTACCATTACAACGTAACTACTTTATTTAAATGTTATCTAACTATCATTTTATTAATCACTTATATGAACGTTATTTTATTACATCAAGTAAGTCTTATATACTAACACCCCCTCTTAAGGCTTACAGTACAATTTCTTTCAACTCGAATAAAAAGTATGTTTTTTTCTTGGGAAAAAAAAAGCTTACAATACAATTAAAAACATCAACTAAACCATTCTTCAAATGCTTCTCTATTATAAACAATGGTTGGACTAAGTAGGGCTCCATCAAGCTGCCTCGTAGCCCTTATAATGGTGTAGTTCTCGAGCCCAATTCCTAAGTTCTTGGATTCCACCCAAACTACCGAATTATGAATCTCCCAAATTAAATTACTAGACAGCAATACACATGCATGGCTCATAACCCAATTACTGAGGGATAATTCCCTAGATCCACAACTCCTGAACTACTGGGCAACAATCCATGTTGAGCATCACCTACACTTGAGCAATACACATGCATGTCTCATAACCCAATTACTGAGGGATAATTCCCTAGATCCACAAACTCCTGAACTATTGGGCAACAATCCATGTTTAGCATCACCTAAACTTGATCCCTTCCTTGTCTGCTAAGTGTGGGCCTCTTAAACAATGAGAGCATCATCTATTTTGTTTGTCCTTTGTTCTGATCAAGTACAGGCGTAAAGGCTCTTTTGCTACATCAAGTGATACAAAGTTGAACATCAAATATCCCTATGGAAATATCTCCATCTGTCAAGTCACCAAGATACCTATCCAAGGTGCTCACCTAGTTCTCTGGGATAATATTTTAGGTACGGAGATTATTTGTTCCAAACTTACACCTGCTGGAAATAATACCGAAAACCCTAAACTTACTGAAAAATGCATAAATAATATGCTGCTGAAAAATAAAATGAGAAAACAATAATCTCTATTTGATTTTAAATTTTTCCCCGGCTAAATCTGTCAAAAATTAACTCTGTATATCTCCACAGAAAGCCTAAAATTTCAATCTTTAAAAAAAAGGTACTATGTTTCTGTTGTTCTGTGTTCTTGAAAGAATACTTTCTAATTAAAAATCACTGCTCTTTGTTCTGTATGAACTTTCTAGAAAACTCTTTATAAAAAGAAACTGTGCATATTTACCCTCTTTGTTCTTCGAAACTTAAATTGTCTCCTCTTTACCAGAATCTCAGAATAATCAAAGATGATCATGAAATATTAAAAATTTACCTCCTTTTGATAGAAGTTATGTTTGCGCATATTGTTTGAAGATAAATAATAATAATGCAAACGAGGTATAGGTCTGTTTTCAATGCATTCAGTACAGATCTCTGTTTTCAATGCAGTTTGTATTTCTAATGGTGGCTCTGTTCAACTTGCCATGGCAATTCGTTCAAGTAACAGCAGTCTTTTCTCTTTGCTTGATACCAATGGATGGTGGCTTTGATTCCTTTTTTTAATAATAAAACCTTTCCTCTCACAACGGTTGCAATAAACCTTTTCAGCCAAGTTATAAAAAATAAAAAACAATCCAAGATCATACCGATCAATCATTCACACTTATACATTTCAAGATCCACTCCAAGATTTATAGGACCAAGATTTTGACACCATGTTATTTTTCTAAATATACAAGAAAGCTTGAAAACATGATTAGAAACGAACTCAACGAACTCATGTAAGAGATATGCTTTTATTACAATGAAGTCAATTGATACAATGGGGTTGATCCCCTTTTTAGTTGTGCTACCATTACAACATAGCTACTTTATTTATGTATTATCTATCTATCATTTTATTAGTCACTTATATGAACACGACTTTATTACATCAAATAAGCCTCATACACTAACAGTTCTAAAAGGGGGACGTTGGAATATTTAGACACTTAGGAGTTAGTTAAGATCAATTTGGTCTAATGTGTCTTGAGGTAAAGTGTGTTTCTTTAGTAATCATTGTAATTATCTAATATAACAATCGCAATTATATTCTAAACATAAAGTGATCCAACAGTTCAGCTTCTCCTCAATACTAACAGTTATATTAATCCATGGCTTAACACCCAATTGGTCCATGATCTCTATTTAAAGAGCATGGAAGGTCATTTGTTAACGATCAATTCCAAGAGATTCATATGTAACTTATTTTCTTTTGCATTAATATATTGCCTCAAGTGGTCACCTTGGCTAGGGCCATGGATTATTTCCCTCTTTGATGGTTTTAACCGCATAATACATTATGTTAGATACCTAATCCTAGGGATTGGTGTCTTATAAATTTTGTAAATATTGTAATTGAGAAATGTGAAGAATCATAGGTGATAAGAACAGTCACCGGACTTGTAAAACCAAAGATCATATTAATGTATTTATATATGGCTCACATTAATAAAAATTCAATGCGTGGAGTTATTCAAACCTAGCTTGTCAGTGGTACCAGAGCCAAGTTGTCTTTTTTTTATAACTCCATGATGTATGGAATTTCTTTGTCCTCTCATTCTACAATTTGAGCACATTGATTATTCATCTGCACCTCTTCCTCTACAATCTACCTTCCAATCCCTGCATATGCATTGAGATTCGTTTATTGCCAACTTAGAGAAACCCTAAAACGCCTCCACACATCCAGGAAACCCTAATTTGTTGTGTTAGAGGCTAGAAAGAAGACCGTTGGCATTCCCTGGCTGTAGGTTGTCAAACTGTTGGGCATTATTTCTCTTCGTAGGCAGTTTTTAATTACTCATTGGCTAAGTGTTTCAAAGCGAGTGCTTCACTCCTAGTGATGGTCAGACATTGCCTGACCAATTTCTCATTGAAGATAATCCCCAAGAATCATTGTTAGTTTATACAACCCTTCAATGGCATCTAAATCGTATCACACAAAAAAAATTGAAGTACCAACGTTGCACTAATGATTGAACTCTTGTTGTCGATTCGTAATGAACTTACAAGAAAGAACAATGTTTAATATTCTGAATTCCATCTTTGAGCTTGTTGGATTTTCATTTTGACAATGTGCTCATATGCAATATGGTTTTCAATGAAAGATTAGATTCGTTGATGCAAGTTAGGGGACCAATCCTCTACTAACACAACTCCATAATTAGCCCATAAATCCTTAACCCAAGCATTAATCTAGGATTTGAAGCTACTGGGTTCCAACCATCTCCGAACTTCATTTTGATCAACCAAGTTTCCTCTCTCTCATTCTAGTTGCTCTATCCTTTGAATGAAATTGTTTATGATGGACTCCTCCACATAGAAACTGATGAAATTCCTCATGAGGTCCATCTATCTTGCCATTTATAGCTCTTGAAAAATGGACAAAATATGTCGAGCCTATGATTCTATGTATAAACACTGAACTAAAGAAATGTTTTTGAACAAGATTGTCATGTGATGGTTATTGAAATTGCAACTACGAAAGTTCATAGCATAATGGAAAAGAAAAACAGTCGAATGTGGAATATCAAATTACACGTCTCTTGGTGCCATTCAGAAAGCCTATTTTAATCTCAGCACACAGAAGATCTCCAGCACTTAGAGATCGTGAGGAAGGAAGTTGTATTGCAAAAAGCAATTGGTGGTGAAAATGCATTATCTTGTCTTAATTGTTGGTGTGGTGCTCAATGGCAAAGAGAATCATCCATAATGGTCAAGAAAGATCGAACATACCCTTATCTTTAATGATCTTTGGGATGGCATTTGTTATGGAGACACTAAACCTACCAAACCTGCAACAGATAAAGAGCTTGCCCTATGGACAAATAAAGATAAGAAAGCATATGCCTTGATTGTTGCTTCTATAAATGAAGAGGTGAGTCTTCACATCAAATGTATCAAAAATTCTTGGGGTGCTTCGAAGAGGTTGAAAGATTTGTATGATTTACATTCAGAATTGGAGCTAATTCAATTGCATTTGAAGCTCTTCAACCTAGAGTTCAAGGATAATGATCCCATGGCTTTGGCATCTGAAATTAAATCCATCATGCACAACATTGACATTGTTGGTGTGGAGATAGACATTGCTCTCACAACCTTCATCAAGGACCTCTACCCCACATACTCTTTGTTCACGAGATGTCAAATTTTATCAAGAGTACCATCGGAGTTCAACAGGGTTTCCCCTTGTCCCCTACATTGTTTGGGATTTATATTGATGAGCATAAGGCCCTCCTCCACGAGCATCCAGGACACTGACAACAAAGTTACCAGAACCGTATCGATCGTTGAACCGGTTGACCCAAAAAATCGGTCACTAAAAATACATAAAATATTCAAATTTTGAAAAAAAAAAAATACATATTCATGTGCATCCATGTGAATCCAAACCATTATACACAAATTTGCAAAGTTTCTCATATATATATATAACAAGTAACAATGTATAAAACCAAAATAGCACCAAGAGTTAGTGCACTCTATAGTCATATGAATATCTGAATCAAATGAAATCATCAAAAAGGCTCTAAATGGCCTATAAAGTCCAAAAATAACTTTAGAGTCTAGGCTAGAAAACAAGCTCCAAATCTGCCCCAAGAAAACTTGTCCAAGTCTGCTCCAAATCTGCCCCAAGAAAACTTGTCCAAGTCTGCTCCAAATCTGCCCCAAGAAAACTTGTCCAAGTCTGCTCCAAATCTGGTCCAAGAAACTCAGCAAAAGAACTCTCCAAATGAGCCCAACAATCAGCTCTTCAAATCAACCTAGAAACCTCTCCAAATCAACAAGTGCAGTCCATAATCATATGAATATCTGAATCAAAATACATCATCAAAAAGGCTCTAAATGGCCTATAAAGTCCAAAAATAACTCTGGAGTCTAGGCTAGAAAACAAGTTCCAAATCTGCCCCAAATATGCTCCAAATCTAGTCCAAGAAACTCAACAAAAGAACTCTCCAAATGAGCCCAACAATCAGCTCTTCAAATCAGCCTAGCAACGTCTCCAAATCAGCCCTGCAATCAGCTCTCTAAAACCAACAAAAACCCTTAGCTCACAAACTCAAGAGAACCCAAATGAATAGTGTGAGTGAAATAGAGGGTGTGGGGTTGCTTTTATAGGTTTATTAGAGGCTCTAGACATTTCTAGAACCTTCCAATGCATGTCCCTTTTTTTATTTATTTTGTTTAAATTTCAAAATCCCCTTACTCTTCCGACCGTAAGGCAACTGTACGAAACCAGTCGGTTCCATACTAAACCGGTCAATTCCGTACGAAACCGATCGGTTCAGTACAAAAYCGATTGGTTTGAGAAAAAAACCGGTTTCGTACACAATCGGTCACTAGCGGTTTGAATGGCCGGCTTGAACTGGTCTAGTCTGTGACTCGGTCGCACTGACCGGTTTTACCGGTTCTGGTAACACTAACTGACAGGTGTCTCCTCAACCAGGTTTTGATATCCATCTTGCTTTTCGCCAATGATGTGGTCCTCCTAGCCTCGTCTCCAACAAGATTATAGAGACAGTTGGATGCCCTATCTCTCTTCTATGACCTTCGGCAGTTGACGACCAACCTAGGTAAAACCAAGGTTATGATCTTCAACGAGTCGAAGAAGTTCGTAGACCTTCATTTCTTCTTCAAAGGGGAGGAGATCAAGATCACCAAAGCTTGCATGTACTTGGGGGTACGGTTTTCAAGATCCCGTTTTAGTTTGCGACCGACCCTCTAGCCTTGAATTGCCAAGGGTTGTGGGTTTTTAGCCCTTCTCGAGAAACAATGTTACTGCCACCATTTTCAGGACATCTCATCCAAGATGTCTCTTATGGACTCACTTATTTGACCCATTGTTGTCTATGGCTCAAAGATCTGGGGGCCTTCCTTACGGGAGTCTAATTGGGCCTCAGTTGAGAGAGTCCAAACCCTTCTCCTCCGATGCATCCTTAAATGCAAGTAGACTGTTCCTCATAACATCATCCTAGCAAAGTTTGGGGCTCTGCCCTTCCAACTTGAGACAGTGTTCGGACTAGTCTCTTTTCTACATTGCATTCGGGGCTTAGTCGACTCAGTGAAGGGGTGGGACTGATACCCATACTTGGCTTACTGCTCCTCCGAGACCATTGCCCTATCTATCCCATTGGGTCAGGCTTGAGGTTGGTTTGCATGGCTATCAGATATTTTAGGGTCCATAGGCATTCAAATTGATCGCCTCCCTCCGTTTCGATATTCCTTGGTTACACCCGACCATCTCCTACCGACCAGACAAGTGTTGAAAAAGATCATCGGAGATGACATTTATAGGCAGTTTATCCAGATCACTTGGGTTAACCCCCCGGTGGGTTACACCCAAAGATGGCCTTTTATGTTGAGCATTTCTTGGAGTTTAGGGATGGGTTCATCGTTCGACCACAGTATACATTCCAACACTGGTTACATGCTCTTTGCATTCCTCTAGGCCAGTGCCTAGTGGGTTCTCATAGACTTCAGGTAGAGACAGATCACCAAATCGATCGACCAGACATGATCTGTCAACTATGCCAACTACAGGAGGTCAAGACTAAGGAGCACTTCATCTTCGGGTGTCCCATTTACTATGATATCAGGGGGCGGTTTCATTGCTTATTCAAGGGGACTCAGACCCTCGCAAGCTTTTCTCGGTATCCAGACCAACTATGTTTAGCCTTATACATACAGGAGGCCCTCATGCTCCAAGCCCATACTCTTCAGCCTCGTACATGACCAAACCCTATTCGACGGATCACCTCCTCCTTGCCGATGCTACTCTCAAGCAAGGGCACTAGGAGACAAACAGACCCCAGCGCAGCCCCGAACACCAAATCAGTGGGAACCCATGGAACGTTCCCTCGTCCCATGAGATTTCAACGACATGGCTAGACCAGATCCCCTCCTAGGAGACGGATGAGATCGTCGGGAACCTCATCGATGCACTACCTCAAATAGTGAGCAGCACAGCGAACAATCCAGACACCCCACCAAGTCCCCCCCGAGACAATCAACTATACTCAACTTTCTTCATTCGGCCTCGAATGGTAGGAGAGATGGATCCATTCCATGACTGCTCTACTTCCTTTCTTTTGGGTCCTCTTGTCATTAGATCTTATTCTCCTATGATACACCCCATCATCAACGTAGGTATCTAAGCTCGAGGCCGAGGGTTCTTCATGCCTTGGGGTATATCCCACTTTCTACTATTCTATCTTATTGCAATTTACTTTCTACATCCCACCTTTTATAGGAGACCTTTTGGTACTCCTGCATTGTATTGACATCATTGTACTCAACAGTCCCTTTGACCTACTTTTGTGGTCATTGATTGGACATTAATAAAAATATCTTATCTTATCTTATCTTATCTCACTATCTTGAATCACTTCAAACTAGTGGCCAATTGAAGTCCCTGGATTTTGACTCGCTGCTGGAGAAAATTGCAAAACATAAGAAAGCTTTTGGGAAGAAGACAGTTCATCCCACTTGAGAGATTGTGTGCCTTGCTCAAAAAGGGAAGAATCAATCACATGATTCTTCTAGAGGAGAAAGTAGTAAGAGAGTGTTGGGTATGTGTTACATTATTTACATGATTAGCCCATGTATTGTACATTAGAATGGGTGTTTACGACAAATGGTTTTTCGACCCATTGTAATGTAATTCAAGTGAAGGAATCTAATCCAGGTTAACGGATTAGGGTTTTTGATGTTGCAAGATCCTATATATTGTATTTTAATTGTGAAGTTAATAAAATCAGATTTAGAGGTGCGGATTTAAACATTTGTTGGTTTTCTCAGTTAAGGGTTTCAATGGTAAATTTATGAGTACTATGTGTGAATGTTATTGTTTTCTTTCTATTGTACAAAGAATTTGTGTGTGCATTGTATACTGTAAAGGTTTAAAACATACAAAGAGGACTTGGAAAGAATAATTTCAGAGGCAGTGGAGGTAGACACAAACAAAGTGAGAGATCTGATCTTCACTGTGTTCGTTGTGGCAAGAATGGACATGAAGCAAAGACATGTAGGATCCCATGGGAGAAGATAAAAGAATAGCAGGAACAAAAGGAAGAAAAAGGTAAAGCTCCTGAATCCACTCATTTTGTTATTGCTCATTGCAATATTGGCATAAATGAAAATTTGTTCAAAACTTCAATTGCTTCTTGGAGAGATGCATGGTTGCTTGACAATGTAGAGGGTGCAACCATGCATCTCTCAAACTTACGGGAATTGGCACCATCATGCTCAAATTGCTTGGATTCCCAGACTTTCTTTTGCATGATGTTCTCTATCTTCCTATGTTGTGAAGGAAATTGTTGTCTCTTGTGCACATTCGATAGCAAGGCCATACTATTCACATGTTTGATGGACAAGTTGAAATAAGGAGGTCTTCCAACAACATGATCGTCATGACAAGATGGGAGGATGATAGATTGTTGAAGTTGAAAGGGACATCTACACGGGCACAAAATTCTACATACTTTTCTCATCATGATCAAAGTACATTGTCTTCTAGTCTCTGTGGCATGCTAGATTTTGGCACATCAATTATTATAGTCTGTATGTTGAAGAAAAATGTTGTTTTTGGTTTGCCTACCATTCCAAGCTAAGTCACAGGATACGTCCCCCCCCCCCGTGTCGCGTGTCCAACGAATCGGACACGATTCGCTGGGACACGTGTCCGATTCGTGTCCAGTCCGTGTCATGAGCGCGTGACACGTGCCAAAATCGTGTCCGACACCAGTGAAAAACGTGTCCCGAAATTAGGACACGTGTCCCGC
>JASDQU010099848.1:109606-177759 GCA_032191745.1 Picea mariana
CTTAGGAAAATAACTGTTGATGTGTTATAATCTTCAGTTGACTTAATTGGGTGCCTTTTCTAAGGTTAAAGTGAAAAGTAATTTATGTTGTGGTCTTTTAATCTTGACCATTGATCTCATCTTGATGGAGAGAGCGTATCTCAGCCCTCCATCACTTTGGAGATTAGGGTTTCACTCACTCAACTAAGTATATTAGCAGATCGACTTGGCTGGTGGGTGCACTTGAGCAAGATGATTCGATTTCTGAGAGAGATTGAATTGCAGGTTTGTTGGGAGAGTTTTTGCAAGGGGACATAGTAGACATTGACAGGTGAATCTGCTTATTTCTTCACAAAATCGCAGAGGTATTCTTCAGATCTGACAGGGCCGAGWTAGAGTGATGCAGAAGTGATGCAGGAGGGCCGTAGAGGCTCACCATTTCTGCTTCTGTTTCGTTTTGGGAGGCTGATTGAAGGGTTTTAGGGAAGCCGTATGATTCTGTTGAGGAGGGTTTGCTGAGATTGATCAACGATTGGCTGAGGTCGATTTGCCATTGTAAGAGATCTCTATCTTTTCCTGCATATTAATAAAATACACAAATCCTCTGCACCAGTTTTCTCATCTTGGCTTTTTCTGGCGACGATTGTCCAAAAACAAGTGTGTACAAGTGATTGGGATTGCTGTTATTCTTTACTGTTTAATTCCTGGTTACTATTTCTGCTGTGCATATTATTTTTGTGAAGAGAAAACCTAGAAAAATCAGTTATTTAATTGAAAAGTGAACTAGGTTTTAGAAATTTCACATAGAGCCATGAACTACATTGTGACTTAGTGTTATTAGAACCGGACCGGTCATTGAACCGATCAACCCCAAAATCCTAAACTGGAAAAAAATTGGAAAAAAAACCAGACCACAAAACTGGTCGACCAAAAATACATGAAATATTCAAATTTTGATAAAAACATATGTATTCATGTGCATCCATATGAATCCAAACCATTATACACAAATATGCAAAGTTTCTCATGTATATAACAAGTAAGGGTGCATATAACCAAAATATCTCCCGGTGCAATCCATCTCTGAACCAAAATTTACCAACAAAGAGGCTGTAAATAGCCATAGAGTCCAAAAACGATTATGCTACAACAAAGAACTACATATCATCAAAATCATTGCCTATATTGGGATCCTTATCATCAGTATCACCCTCTAAGCATTAAAATAAGATAGAAATAGATTAAGCCTAATCAATGATTTTGTTTGAGTGAAGGGTACATTTTTACTAGGGTCATGACATAGGAGTTCAACAATGGATGCCGCCAACATCAAGGTACATAGAGGGCTTGGTGCTCTTGATTAAATGCCAGTTCCATACCCTCATACATGATAGAATGCAGTGGAAATGTTGCAATCTTGCCAATCCTGAAATCCTGAAAACTGTTGAATCCGCTAAATTTTGAACGAGATCTAAAATTCTACTTTCTCCATACGAAGTCCAATGATATTGGAAATACTCTCAAACATCCTGAAACAATTAATGGCAATGTTAAAAATTTAAATAAAATGATAGAAAAGGAAAGATAAAGGAGAATGTCAACTAAAATGATAGAAAAAGAAAGATAAAGGAGAATGTCATCTTTTACTTTAAGAATTTAATATTACCATTAATTATTAGGGTTAGTTTTTTTGCTTTCACTTTTATTATTTTATTATTATTTTTTTAAATTTGACTTTTAGTGGTCCCTAGCCACGTCTGTACGTAACTGGTATTTTTTTTTTTAATTTAAAAATTGTCTTTTAGTGGTCCCTAGCCACGACCGTATGGAACTGGAATTGTTTTTTTATTTTTAAAATTGACTTTTAGTGGTCCATTATGTGATTGATTTTATGTGGTGAGAATCTCTTATATGTGTTTGATATATTGCTCTTATTCATAGTTAATTGCTGCTTCTGGTTATTATATTGGTGATAATTCATTCACTAGATATAGTTTTGATTGTTTCCCTCCGAATTTCGTTCTCTCTTGGCGATTGAATAATACCAACATTTACAAGACACCCACCGTCCAATTCGCTTTGAATTGTGAGATCAAAGGCCGTTATGATAGAGCTATTGCAAATTTCTAGCTAGTTTCTGTTTCTAATCCCTTGCAATTAGTAACTCTCTCACCTTTCTCAGGCCGTTGGGCATCTGTTAAGGCCTGTAATCTCACCGTGTGGATTTCCTTGCTGCCTGGGCGTCTTCCATTGACTACAAACAGAGATTTCAAGCCAGTGTTCTTTGGCAAGCCTACAGTTTGTTAATTGATCCAAATTGAGGTCGTACACTATTACATGAACCCACTGGGGGTTGAACATTGCAAATTGTTCCCTCTTGAGGATGCAGCTATCCGTATAGGCCGTACGCCTCTCTCTCTCTCCTTGTTTGTGCGTTGGACTCAATATCTATTCAAGGCCATGCCCCCTCTTTCATAAACATATGCTCCCTCTAGGCTTGTCTTATTTGCCTTTAATTAGTTGTCTAAAGCATATGGACAAAAGGAAGAGTGTGAGCTGCCTATCAGAGGAATCTGAATGGTTGATGTATAATGAAGCTGTTAGCAATTGCCAACAGCTAATAAGCCTTGAAGGAATACATGCTAACTGCACTGGATGCTGGGAACAACATTACAATTCATATAGTGGATAGAAGAGACAATAACTAACAGTTTATTAATGACATTCATATCACTGGATTGCATTTTAATATGTATATATACCACTGATTGAGAATCATTGTCATTGGGAAAAAAACATTGCTTGTCTTATTTTATGCTGGAGCGACCTATTGCATGGAGTGTGAGATTGACCTTTACTGTTGGAGCAATATGGATGGTGGATTGAAATCTTTATCGCTCTAGCTACATACTTCTATGCACTGTGGTTGTGGAACTAAAGAGTTATAATCTTTGGTTTTTCGTTAATGGATTAAGCCATGATATAGCGGTGCCAATTCATGATTGCATAAAAGAATGTCTTTGTTGTTGTGATTGCACTCTTAGAAAACATATAATTTTCTGTTTGGCTTTTGGATAGCATTAACATCTCTGACCTTTGATTCATTCTGGAGCAATATAGATATTTATTAATTGTGGAGTGCTGTATAAGATTCCTGTGATAAGCAGCATTGGGGAATGTTGGTATGCTAGTTGTCATTTAAGAGAACAGTAAACATAGTCCATTCATCCCGCGATTGAGGAAAATAGGAGTGCCAGTATATGCTGTACTCATAGACAGCCTTGATAACTTGGGGAGACCCAATTCAGAACAAGAGGCATTCAACCCAATTCAGAACAAGAGGCACTCAACATGCTCAGAACAGTATCAAAGAGCTTGAAGTTTGGGTCCTGATTAATAGTGCATGTTAGCTGGTGGTTGTGTGTAGGCTGCAACGAGAATAGAGGCCTTGTAGCAATTCTAAAGATTGATATATCTGTCTAAGTCTAAGAACAGAGAACAAAAAGTTAATTCTGGACAGTATCCGTGTTGGTGAAGCAAGTGGGCTATAAGTCCCTTGTTTATTTATTGCTACTAACATTGCATTATACATCACTGATGATTGTTTTTGAAATTGTGAAAACTTATAGTGGCGTTACACAAGCTCCATTCACCATATTCCTTAGTTTTAGTACAAAACATAACCCTATGTTTTTTAGATCCTCAAGATTGTCTTGCAAAGCTTATGTAACGAACATTAGTTCATTCATGGAAATATCCAAAAATGATAACGGATGAGTGAGATGATAGATGATTGATACACTGCCTTGCGATGGTATACTTGTATGCATTGTCTAGTCATGAAGGTGAATGATTGTGTCCCTTTGTTAGGTTATGTCCCTTAGTTTATTATTATTATTATAATGATGTAATGCTTATTTATATAATTTAAGCTCATTACATTGCCTCTCCCTTTAGAGATGCTTTGTCCTTAAAGCATTTGATGGAAAAAGTATGTCTTTGTTTGCAATGCCTTTTCATAATTCTCCATTCTTGAAGTTGTGAGGGTTGAAGATACGAGATGAGATGGTATGAGTGATGAAGCGCTCGGAAAAATTATTGAATTGTGAAAGGCTTAGACCACCCTAATTCGATTGTCCGAGGAATTGTGTGGCGGCGACTTCTGTGATTTGGGGGATGATAAGATTCCACAATTGAATAAAGGTTGCTATCTTTACTCTTTAATAATTTAATAGCTTAACAAGGTGCCACGCCATAAGTTATCACTTTAAGATAAATGCACCTTCAATAATTTCATATGGCACCACTGTTACCAATAGTATTGGTTCTTCAATATCAAAATGCTAAAACCTCATATGGAGTCTGACCTTGGGTTATATGTTGACTTGATATTTTTTTAAAAGTACACCAATCCTCAAAGGTCAAACAATGCCTCTACATAAATTCTTGTTTTGGTGGCTTCCTACGATTTTCAATAGTTCAATGATGGCTCCTTTCACTATTTCGGATTGAATGCACCCACCCAAAACACCCACTATTCTGATCAATGATTTGGGTCTCGGTTATCTTATTTTTGTGGTGGCTTGTGAGGCTCCTTGTGGATCTTGGCAGATCTTGAGTCAACTCCCGACACAGCTTTGGTAGCTTCCGAAGTTTATTTGTTCTTCTTGTGTGATGGTTCAACCTGCAGCAGTGTAGCCTCAAGACAATTTCTCTTGAAACTGATAACTGGCAGCAGAATTATTGTTCTTTTTTTTTTTATATATTTGATATGTTCAAATTTGCAGCAGAAGGATTTTTCTTTAATAGAAATTCTGATTGTTTTAGTGGCCAAAGACCTGATTGTGGTCAAAGACCTGGCATCAGAGAAAGTCTGATAAATGTGTGGCCAAAAGGTGGAATCAGCAAAAGTGCCCGAGAAAGGGCTTTGATACCATCGTAATGAACAATAGTTCATTCACTTAAATATCCAACATAAGAATGGCAATGAGTTGAAATCCATATATATATATAATGAATGAGTGAGATGATAGATGATTGATACAATACAGTCTTGCATATCTTAGTGATTTCGTTTATATCTGGTTACATTGATTTATTGCCCAAATATCTCCACACTCTAACCAGGTTGAGATGTCCATACCAAGTTCTATTTTAAGAGCAACATGACCAACAGAGCATTTGTTCTTCCGAGAACAAAATGGGTAATTGAAGAATTTATGTCCATCCTTGAAATCATTTCTTCATGGTTGTGATTTTGCTTTGTTTAATGTCAAGAAACTGTTTTATTTGTTCATTTGCATGGGGCTATTTTCGTTGCTATTGATCATCTTTAATATTGATGTTACGCATACTAGAATGTCCATAATTTATGAAAATCATATATATGACAGAACCATCTTTTTATGTCAAAGGAGTGACAGGCTTTGTTTTGGCCCCATTGTCTTGTAGATAAATCTTGCACAGGAGACTCTTCGTGGACTTTTGGCACATTGGTTGTCTAGGAGACGACAACGGATGGCAACTCAAGCTTCAGCTAATGGGGATTTTCCAGCAGGGCAAGAAAATGCTCTCAGGAATCATATTTCATCTAGAGTAGATGTCCATGATGATGCCGAAACCCATATATCTGGAATTCATCCAGCATTTGATTTCTCAACTACTTCATCCCCATCAATAATTACCGAAGGTTCCCAAGGAGGCCCATGGCGTAAGAAGATAACAGATTTAGATGGAACAGAGGATGAAAAGGATTTCCCATGGTGGTGCCTAGAATGTGTACTGCACGGACGACTTTCTCCTAGAGAAAGTTTAAAGTAATTCCTGTCCTCATTTTTTATTCTCTTTTTAATGAATACAACAATTAGTTTGGGCAGAGTGGATATTGTTTATTTTTCTTTGCACCCTTCGCTTCAAAAATTGAAACTTTTGTAGACATGTTGAGTATTTGACGAATTTCTTCCGTTTTTCTTAATAACCCTGTTTACAGTCAATAGTGCCAATCAGTCATTGGGAAATTTATACCAGGCTATGAGACCATAAAAAATAAATGTATTTGTTTTAATGATTTGAGTATATCTAACTTGCTAAATTGACAATCATTGAATACCATAAGGTTCAAATGGGAACCGAAGAATGCAATAATATAACCAGTAAATCAACATGCATGCTAGGATGCTTGTCTGATAGCAGTAACTTTGTGATCATAGTTCCAAAGTTCTAAGATATATAGTGGAGATGCATGTAAGTCTCGATATTAGGATGTATAATGACATGGCAACTTTGATTGGAAGTCACTTATGAAACGTGCTAAAGATTTCAGTTTTCTCTAATGTAATAGCTGTAGCAACTAATACGCTTGCTGTGGAAAAGGATGAACATAGAGAACACTTTAGGGTCCAGAACAGGAAAGGTAAACCATATTGTAAACTGTGTCTGGGCATTGTTTCTTAGTCTTCAAGCTACTTCCTCTGTCATTCTGTGTTCTATGGTAAGTTTTGAACCTTTCATCATAAAACTATTTGTATATAAGATGAGATAAATGTACATGAGTGACCAAAATAGTTCAATGGGACTAAATAGTACAGCAAGTAAAAACAGTAAACAGCAAGTCAAAAACAGTAATGTGGGAGTGCCACCACAACTCCTATGTATCCAATGAAAAAGAAAAGAGAGAGAGAAAAATAAAGTAGGGAGTAGGAAGGGGTATACCAAGATGGTAAACCCCAATAGAGAGAGGGTAATAAATCTTTCTGGAGCTTTATTAATTATAATGTCACAGAATTTCTAGTCATTTATACAAAAAGGGGGTTGCAGAAAAGCAGGCAACCATTAGCACAAGCATGACAAACTTAACTAGCAGTAGACACTATGTTACAGGGGAATAGCTAAAACAAACCAAAACGCCACTTGGCAAGAGTATCGAAAACAATAAAGCCCGGGGGCATTAAATTGCCATACTAGCAGTGATGGGAACCAAAGTCCATAAATAATCATCATAAAAACATATAATGCATGCAGGAGTAGGAACCGTTCTGGAGTGGGAGGTTCATCTTTACGATACTAGACAACCCTCCTTGGCCTTTGATCGACATTTCATGCTTGGGAACAATGAGTTTCCATCCATTATTGTTCTGTGTAATTTATATAAATATACATTACATGTAATAATAATAATAATCATAATCATTATATTAAACAGAAAATAATAATTAATAAACCAAAGTTCGTGTCTCTGCATGCTTGTGGCCAATCAATGTTTATATATATATATATATATATATATATATATATATATATAGATGTCATCATGGAGCACTTGTAACTTCAATGATTCATCATTTTTCTATTCTAAATGGATTTTAACCCTATACCCTATTTACATTGGATATTTTACTAGTTATTGAATGGATAGTTTGTAACATTGGTATCAGAGCCACTCTTGGGCAAATGCATGTTGGGAAAGTTCAAGATTCATTAGCTTGTGGTTGTAATGCTCTGCTAGTGGAAAAAGTCCCTTGGCTTGTGGCCTTTTTATTTTCTCTCTAGAAAGCCATCTTGGCTTGTGCTGCCTAGATTTTCTTCTGGACACTATTGTGAAAGAAACATTGTGAAAGGGAATAACTAGTGAAGACAATACGAAGAATTAGAAGTACAGAGGTCATTTTGCTGCCAAATATCAGTTTCAAGAAAATGGAAAAGACAGTTCTGAAAATTATCTGGAGTCAATGTATAAGTCTCTTTGGAATCCACTGTCTTGTTCATCACCACTGTTGTCCTCAATCACAAGCAACAATTTTGAGATATCCTAATTAGTGAACTGTGAAATGTTCAAAACAAAAGGGCATTTAGTGAGTCACAAGAGCTTGAAACATATCGTTTCGTTGTATTGTGATGAGTTTGAGTTTGTATCAAGACAACTATCTTAGCAGCAATGCATTTAACAAATCATCCCTTTTGTTGTGATGAATATATATTACAAAGGCAGCAAGAAAACTATTTTCCTTGCGGAAAATATTAATCGTCTAGAGAACTATGGTACAATTGGATCATCGTCCTTGTTGACTGTCACATGGAGAACTATATTTGGGATGAATGTTTATGAAATTGGCCGAACTGGAAATGGAATTGGTTGGTTCAGCCGATCTAACCATCAAACCCTCTAAACCATCCATTGAACCGGTTTGGGGGCTGGTTTGGTATGGAACTGGTCTGAACCGGTCAGTTTGGCTTGTTTCATCCCGAACAGGTTTGGGTGTGGCAGCATGGGATTTCAACCTTCAAAATCAAAAGGTAAAATTAATAAAAACCTAATTTTACACTTTCCCACTCCTAAACTCTAAAATATAGTTGATTAGTGATATGCAGTAGACTAGTAGCTTGTAGCATGTTGTTTTCTGGACTCTAGAGGCCATTTCAAGCCTTGTTGTTTATGTATTTTGTTTTTGATATGTATTGCACTCGGTTTTCATTTAGAGAGAACCCATGCACAACACTAAAACTGTTACGCCAACAAACCACCAAGAAATTGAGGTGGGGGAGTTTAGTTTTTTTTGATATCTGTTGACCCCAAACAAAAGTAGCGACTATCCAAGTATTCCATTGAAAGGGCCCTACAGGAATACGATTTAAACAAGTTTTATATAATTCCCATATTATAAAGAATACCTTATATTACAGTGTGATATATTTTACATTCTCAAAAGCATTGTTGCAAATATTTCCAATTTCTCGGATATTTCGAAATATTTTTCTGATTTTCAGATGGCTAATTTTCCCCTTTTTTTTTGAGTTTTTCAGGTTCAACATTATACTTGTCGGTATTATCTGATATTTTCATTGATATACTTGTCGATATTTTCAGATATTTTCGCTGATATTTCCGATAAGCTTCTTTCTGGACCCTTGGCGTTATATTCCCTAAAACAATATTTGTAGCGTTGCGAAAATGTGAAAAAAGTAAAAGTGCATTTGAAAGAGTACTATAATCCATAGTTTTAAAAACTGGAACTGGTCAAGGGTCCAACCAGAACCAGAACCGGTAATGAACCGGTCAAACTGGTTTCAAAGAGCTGGTTTTTAAAAAAAAACATAAAACATTTAAATTTTAACGAAAAAAATATATTTTTAAGATTTTAAATCATGTTTCCAAAGCATTAGAGACAATTAGAGACAACATATCCAAAGTATGCTCATGAATATTTCAAAATGGCACCAAATGCAATACATATCTAGAGATCGGAACATAAATACATAATCAAGGAGGCTCTAAATGGCCTCGGCCCTCTACAGACTACGACAACAAATAACATACTAGCAAGAGTCAAGACTACAAGTCACCATGTCATTGATTAACATGATCAACGATCAATCATCATTACTACTAGAAGTAGAAATGGCATGAGCATCATCGCCCTCAGCATCATCATCTATTTCTGAATCAGATTTGAACTTGGCTTCAGACTCATCATCATCATGGACATCTGTGACTATAGGCTCTAAAGTTGCACTAGCTGTAGTAGTACGAGTACGACGAGGCGCACGAGGTATACAACTATGCATGCCTCCAGTTCCACTAGGGCCTGTCATGTCTGACTTTGGAATGAGACCGCGGGCCCCTAATAGTGGATCGACATCCATCTGAACCTGCCATGCCTCATCCACCTCCAAATCATAGTCAACATCAAACTTTGGTGGGTGAGTCTCCACTACCCAATCTGAAGTTGGATCAACATCATCCAACACAATGGGATCTGTATCAGGTCTTTTGTTCAACAATTGGTTGCGCCTTAGCCGGAGGTTGTACTGCATGAAGACTAGATCCAATGTTGCCAGAGCACGTAGTCAATCAGGAGCGTTTTTAGGAAGTGGAGCATCGGGAGTGTCATTTTCAAAAAATCCTCGGGAGCGAAGCGTCCCAGAAGCGTCTATTATATATATATATATATATATATATATATATATACAAATTTTTATATATATTGCGTTTATATTAAAAAAACATGCAGAAAGACAAATTAGCTGCAGAATGTATGAAAACATCCATATTTGTACATTGTAACATTAAAATGGCATCCATAGTAGTAAGTAGTAGTACATCAATGATTAATCATTCGAGCATCAACCATCTAGAATCTAGCAATTACAAACTTACAAATCGACATACAAATTTTTAAGCCATATAATAGAAAGTAGACCATTAAGTTATGGAATGAAATTAGTCATCGAGCAACTGTCAACAATAACATGAGTCATGACCAAATAGTTATGATTACAAAATAGGCCATCTGCACTGAATTATGAAGATCGAAAGGTCCAAAACAATAAAGTTTAAACTGTGCTAGACTCTAGAGTCTCATTGCTAAATGCTATGAATCTATCATCTATAGAATGACATGTAAAGTAATGAAGTGCCCCATGGAGCTTCCTGTCACTAAACCATTTTGTAACTCTCCAAGTCACTTTTTTTTGCAACATCTTTGAAGTACAGGATTGGTTTCTTGGGTTAATTGTGCTAATCAATTTAAGGTAATTCACACTTCCACTCTAATCTATAATGACTTAGCTTAATTGACTTTAGGGTTTCCCCCTAGGCTAGGGTAGTTCCTAAGTCCTTAGTCTGAAGTCATAGAAACAAAGCCAATGTAAGATCCATAGAGAGCAACTCTATAACATACCATGAGAGAAACTCTATAACATCATTTAGTACATATTTTTTGCACATTCCACAGTGTTCGATTACCAGATTTAAGTCATAGAATCAGAGCCAAGGTAAAGTTCCACAAATGTTGCTAAAGAAATAGAAGAATAAAGCAATAGGAGAGCAAGATTCATTAGGAAGCGCCCATTTTGCACCCTGGAGCGAGCTTCCGAAATCTGGTAGCGGGCTTCCGGAGACGCTTCCATGGAGGATTCGCTCGGAGCGGGGTTCCGAGGGTGGAGTGGGTGGGGGGGGGAAGCTTTTGGTAACACCGACTAGATCATTTAATCGTTTTTGTTTTAAATAGTTTCTCTTCTTCGTGTGAATCCTCTCAAAGACAGACCAATTGCGCTCGCACCCGGAAGCACTTGACGTTTGACTCAACACTCTAATTGCAAACTTTTGCAATTGAGGGCATTGGATGGCAAATGACTCCCACTAGTTTGCTGGAAAAAACATAGTTAGTCGAGTTAGTTCCTTGAAGTAATAAATTATAAAGTATATAAAATTTAAAGTTTAAACAATTGAACTTTAAACTTTGGAATTATTACCTAGCTCATCAACATCCCTTGCAATCTTTGCTAGGTTCTTGCCGAAGGTACCTGTGGCTCTAGTGAAAGAAGTGATTTGTCGGTGTATCTCCAACTGCTCACTCTCAGAAGGGACCATGCGCTCAAGGCACTCATACAAGCCATCTCTAACCTCCTTGCAAATGAGGACATTGGATGGAAAATGACTCCCACCAGTTTGCTGGAAAAAACATAGTTAGTCGAGTTAGTTCTTTGAAGTAATAAATCATAAAGTATATAAAATTTAAAGTTTAAAGTTTGAACAATTGAACTTTAAACTTTGGAATTGTTACCTGGCTCATCAACATCCCTTGCAATCTTTGCTAGGTTCTTGTTGAAGGTACCTGTGGCTCTAGTGAAAGAAGTGATCTGTCGGTGTATCTCCAACTGCTCACTCTCAGAAGGGACCATGCACTCAAGGCACTCATACAAGCCATCTCTAACTTCCCCAGTCAAATCTTCTCCAAGCTGAGCTCTGTAATGATACCTTGGGTTCAGGAAATACCCAGTTGCACGTTGTTGGCACAAATTTCTACCCTCCAATCTGATCTGATAAACCTATTATGACAGTGGTAAAAACTTGGCTATTATAGGAGAAATAGCCCCAGATGTCGCGGCCTAAACCCCTCTCCTTTTGGGCTAGGCCTTGCTAGCCTCTGGGAGGAGTCCCTGGGCACAATGAAGTGCCCTTGTGGCTGATTTAAGGTCTGAAAACTCAAAAATCAGCGAGCTGTTTTTCCTTGGATAGCGTGTAAAGCAGTCCAAAACGGTGGAAAAAGTTGATCTAACACACTTGGAGGGAACCTGCAGAGTTAGCACAATGATAATAGAATGGAAACAACAAAGAAAACTACTCAAAGGATTGATACCATCACAGTAAATAGTTCATAAGTGACATATCAGATTTGCAAATTCACCACAATATCGTTAAGAGGAGAGGTTCGAACAATAAACACACGCTTCTTTATTGATCCAACTTTACAAGAGGGTTGGTTGCGCCACAATTGGCAAGCTCACAATTGATACAATGACTACTTTGCTCAATGACACGCCACTAGAAGAGAGAGAGAGAGAGAGAGAGAGAGAGAGAGAGAGAGAGAGAGAGAGATTATGTTGCTCTTCCTAAGAACCGACAAAATAACCAATGGGAAGCCTCCAATATATAGCTAGTGAGGGTGCACATCCCAAGAGGAGAAAAATGTTGCATGAGAGGCTAAGAATAGGTACTAGGCGCACGTGAAAAGCATGTGAAAAAAGAAAAGTAGAGTATGAGTTTAGAATGGGCGCATAGGTGCACGAGAGGGCTAAGAATAGATGCAAGTTTGAGAGAGTGAGACATGCTGATAGTGAACTGAAGCATGAGTCCATATGTGTGAGAGTGAGAAAGGTGCCTAAGTCTAAAGGGGTAGGTGAAGGATATATTTAACTGCCAACACATGAGTGAGTTTCAGTTAACTGGATCATGATGTTGGCTATGTAGAAATTCCAAGTACCACAGAGGCTGCCAAAACAGGTCTGTCCTTGACCTAGAATTTGGCTCTAAGTTTCAATCTCCAAGACTGTCCTTTGCTGCTGTTTTAGGACAACAAACAATCAAGTAACTTTTTGCTCATAATTCTTATGGTTAAGTGCTCTTTTGAGGTGCCCTTGCAAGTGTTTTCATACCCCAATGTGAGCACATGCAATATACTCAAAAGAAATAACACTACTCTTGGTCTTTACAACTCTAACAAGCTGATCTATACTCTAAGCATGCATGAAATGAACACAAGTATTTTTGGTCAACATGACCTTGGATAAACCCCCCCCGAGGAAAACCAGATTGGAATGAAAGTATATATAATGATGATCTTAAGTAGTGAATACAACAAGTAAGCTAATACAATGGATACAATAGCAACTCCTCCTGAGAAGCTTTGGAGTTAGAAGAAGAGAAATGCGCCCAAGCTTAGTCCGCCCTTTTCCCATGTTGCTCCATTGATCCAGGTGGATATCGGTGGCCACCCACCTTTTCCAACTGGCTCAAAACAATTTTCGGGCAATTTTGGTAATTTACTATTTTTAGCAGCTTTAACTTCCGGGGTCATTTTGAGGGCCTAAATAAAGGTTTTTCGAGATCGAGCTTCTCAATGATAGCCGAAGGCATGATTGAGCCCCCAAAATTAATCTCCTCGACGATACCATTCCAACGGGCTATCACATGCCTAAAACGGAGATTGTATGCAAAAGTTACGACCTTGGGAAGTTGATGTACTAACTTACCCAAACGAAGCCTACATGACTTTTGGCGCTTCATCTCCTAGGGTTAGGTTTTTGGATGTCTAGGGTTTTTGGCATTCCTGTTTATTGTAAAAAGGCCTTCAGAGCCTCATTGTAATCATCTTATTGCGAATGAGCGCAACCGTCACATCTCTTCTCAGAGATAAGCCGCCACCATTCTAGCGAGTCTTTCACTCTGTATTTTTATAGTCTCTATACATTTATTTCATTAATAGAAATCATGTATTACTGTATCTCTGTTTTTATGGTCGCATCTCTGATACATTTCTGTTATATTATTGGATATCCGTGATATCTCTGTGCATTTTTTTATTATATCTCCGCTCTCATTTCGTGTCGAAAATAATCCAGATTAGTGGTATCAGAGCAGGCTCCTCTTGAACGTTTTTTAGTGCATGTCCCCGACGAGCTCCGAGTATAGCAAGTTGGGTCTTGAGCTTGTCTCTCTTGAAGACAATCGCTCTTGCATGCCCAAGAAAGCCTCCATGGCGGAAGAAAAGAAAAACAACGGAGCAGACGATCCTATCAATCCGTTGCTTGAACAAGCTCTCATGCGACAGAGGGACGAAATGATGGAGAATTTTTCCCACATCCTTCAATGCCTGCCGATAGCAACAAGCGTATCTTCATCAAGCGGCCACTTTGGAAGCACCTTGCCTTTCAAAGTACAAGTTAATTTTGATATTCCTATATTTGAAGGTCAGATAGATGCGGATGCCCTAGATAAATGGTTAAATCTGTTATAAGGTTATTTCTCTGTTCACAATTTTTCTGACAGAGGAAAGATCACCTTCGTGCTCCTTAAGGCTCTCCCCCATGTCAAACATTGGTGGGAAACTTGCTGGGAGCAAAGTTCCACAGAGGAGTTTGGAATATATGGGGGCAAGCCCACTTGGGAATTTTTTGTGGATGTGGTAAAGGAACAATATTACCCTGTTGGAAACTATGAAGACCAATACATGAGATGGACCACACTGCGACAAGAGAGGGGCTAAGCAGTTTCAGAGTTCACCAATACCTTCCATACCTTGCGCACCAAGCTGGGTATCAAGGACTCTGAACGACATTTGGTTCTAAAATACTGCGGAGCTCTACACAGATACATCCAAACTGAAATGGATTTTCTGGACATCTCATCACTCGGTTTTGCTTATTGATATGCTGTTAAAATCGAGCAGAAGTTTAAGCACCAAAACAAACGGGAGTTCGGATCTGCAAATCCGCAACAACCAAAGTATGAGAAAGATGGCCCTAACAGTCTCCCGAAAACCAATCCAAGCCACAGGAAAAGAAGGGTCACGAGAAGACAAAGAAGGACACTAGAAAATGGTGCGATTTCCACAAAAGCCCCTGGCACAACACCGATAAATGTCGCTCAAAACATTCATTGGTGGCCGAGATCAAAGACAAGGAGCTGAACCTTGATTCAGAATCTGATTATGAAAATACTGTTAAAAGACAGATCATCGACGCAGACCCCACTGCTATTGTTGCGATCGCAGCAATTCAACCAGAAGAACCAACAGATCCAGAAGAGGGGGAGCGCCTTTTTCATTCACAAATGTGGGTGAAGGGGACCCCACTGCATTTTATTGTTGATAGCGGAAGCCAGAAGAACCTCATCTTAGTAGAGGTCGTCAAACAGTTGGGATTGTTGACAACACCACACCCGCAACCATACAACATCGGGTGGCTTCGCCAAGGACGAGATTTCCGTGTCAGCCAGCAGTGTCGATTGTCATACGACATCCAACCCTTCAAGGATGAGGTATTATGTGATGTTGCCCCACTAGATGTCTGTGATGTTCTCTTGGGCCAACCATATATGTGGAAGCGCCATGCTATTTGAGTCTTGACCCCGTAGTGTCATTGTTACTTTGGGGGGTCATCTCTACAGAATACCAGAGGTAGTTCCAAATTCTGTCCCACCTAAACAGTGCCGGAAGGTAGTATCTCATACTACAAAATTTAGCTTCTTCACAATCTGTTCAAAGGGTGACTAGAAGGATACTGCAACCACTACAGCCTCGGCCCAAACACCTTCTATCCAACAGAAGCAGGTCGACAAGATTGCAGCAAAGTGTAAAGATTCCTTCTGCACACAGGCACCTCATGTAGCCAGACTGGTTAAAAAGGTCTAACCCTTCCAGCCACATGTTCGTGACAACCTTCAAAAAGCTAAGCAACACAACTTCCCCAACAAGGCAAGCAACTCATCAAGATACAGGTTCAACAAATGCTTTTCCCTCTCCCCCGGGCACTCAATGCAATGGAGACCATTGCTTCCTAAGGAGGGAGGATTGATCCA
This sequence comes from Picea mariana, assembly GCA_032191745.1. Classification (NCBI taxonomy): domain Eukaryota; kingdom Viridiplantae; phylum Streptophyta; class Pinopsida; order Pinales; family Pinaceae; genus Picea; species Picea mariana. The sequence continues at coordinate 125,442 of JASDQU010099848.1, forward strand.
GGCGGATATTGGTGGCCATCCACCTTTTCCAACTGGCTCAAAACAGTTTTTTGGTAATTTTGACAATTTACTATTTTTAGCAGTTTTAACTTCCGGGACCATTTTGAGGGCCTAAATGAAGGTTTTTCGAGATCGGGCTTCTCAATGATAGCTAAAGGCATGATTGAGCCCCCAAAATGAATCTCCTCGATGATATCTTTCCAACAGGCTATCACACGCCTAAAATGGAGATCGTATGCAAAAGTTACGACCCCGGGAATTTGATGAATTAACTTACCCAAACGGGGCCCACATGACTTTTGGTGCTTCATCTCCTAGGGTTAGGTTTTTGGATGTCTAGGTTTTTTGGCATTCCTGTTTATTGTAAAAAGGCCTTCAGAGCCTCATTGTAATCATCTTCTTGCAAATGAGCGCAGCCGTCACAACTCTTCTCAGAGATAAGCCGCCACCATTCTAGCGAGTCTTTCACTCTGTATTTTTACAGTCTCTGTACATTTATTTCATTAATAGAAATTGTGTATTACTGTATCTCTGTTTTATGGTCGCATCTCTGATACATTTCTGTTATATTATTGGATATCCGTGATATCTCTGTGCATTTCTTTGTTATATCTCCGCTCTCATTTCGTGCCGAAAATAATCTGGATCATCCATCCACTGAAGTGATGCGCCCTCCATCCTCCTTGGTCCATTGAAGAATCCCTTCCACACAAATGTGCTCTTGTGTGTCTCCTCCAATATGAGCCAAACAGAGTTGAGATAGAAAAAGTCCTTCTATTACCTGCTAGTGGTGCGCCTCCTCCACAAGTGTGCCCTCCTTCAAGCATATCTATTCCTTAAAAGAAAAAGATGGTCAGTGAAACAATACTTATGGAAGAATAACAAGATAAGGATTGCTATTACGATGACTACAAGAAGATGAAGTATGTTGACAATTCCTGAGGAATCTATTATATAAGTAACAACTGCCAGATATGACAAAATCATAATCAAACTTGAAGAGACCCAAAAGGAGTCAAATAAGAACGAAGTTAGTAATTGAGAGGAAATTAGAATAAGACTTGTGATACTTTGTAGAAGGCAATAAGGATGCAGATGAAAGCATGGACTCTCTTAGATGGAGGGAGTTGATTGCAGAATTCCAAAAGAAGAGCATGCATTTAGGCATGAAGTCGTGATTAGGAGGGAGCAAATCCTAAATGATATGATCCATTGAAGAATCCATGAAGATTATGAAGTATCTGTCCTTGTTATCCATTGAAAGTAGCAGCCATGATAAGCAACACGTGTTCAGTTTGACTCTAGAAAAAGTCTTCTTCAAAAAGAAGTCTTAAGTATCCTTGGTTGTCCATCTACATCTATATGTTCCTATGATGAAAGGAAGAAGTTGGAATCTTTAGGAAGAAAGGGCATGGAATCTATAGAAGAGTCCATGGACCCCAAAGTTAAAGAGAAACATGAGGAAGAGCATGAATATTCCAAGAAAGAAAGCAAAGCCAGAACAACGAGTTATTATACCGAGAATCATAAAACTTCCAGCTTGGTTTGAACCCACTAGCAACAATCAACCAGAAGAAATGGAAGTTGTGATGAAGAACAATGTATGTAAGAAAATGTGAAAAAGACTTATGAATGTAAGCATTGTGAGATTCAAAACTAGAGGTTCTTCTAGAAGGAGGGAGAAGACTATGATGACAACTTGTTCCAGTAAACCAGATATACCTCTTGCAGTATCCATGGATTGAAATTTACATGTAAAATATTGTTCTTCCCAATAAAGCAAATTAAGAAAGAAGCTTATACCAGAAAGAAACCCATGTATGCAAATGGAAGAAGACCTTGTATGGATTCAAACAACTTGATGCAGAGTATCCAATATATAGTAGAAGCGTGGCGAAAACTTCCTATGACAGAGAAAGTGTATCATAATGGCTACTCAGAAGTCAGGATGATGGATTGCAAATCTGTGGCTAACTCCCATGATAACAGATCTGAAGAAGTTGAAGCGACTCTAATCCAGTAGACCCGTCTCTATATTGACAATTGATTGGCTCGTTAATGTATTTGGAGAATACTCAGCCGGATATTTGTTGTTGGGACGTTTAAATTATGACATACAACTGTATGAATTTATCGATTCGGATTGGGCAGGGAGTACAGATGACAGAAGAAGTGCTACTTGGATATGTTTTAGGTTGAGCTTTGCCACGATGTCACGAGCTAGCTGGAAACAAAAGTTTGTTGTAGTCAGCACTACAAAAGCAGAGTATATTGCAGTTTGTGATGCTTGTACAAAAGCAATAAGTTGATTTCTGGACCGTCTAATCAGGTGCTGAATTCGACCATGATATATTTTAATGATCAGAGCTATGTGAAGCTTTCAAAGAAACCAGCGTTCCATGACAGGTCGAAGTACATTGAGATCAAGCATTATATTCTCCGTGATAAAGTCCAGATGAGAGAAGTAGTTCTCCAGTATATCTCCACAAATGAGTAGATAACAAATATTTTGGTAAAGCCTTTGTCCAAGGTTGGGAGGGAGCACTGATATGTTATTGATTTATGGACAGTCATTTTCTAGTTCGGAAAATGGTCCAGGATGGGTAGTTACTTTCCAATGCGGAAAGTGGTTCGAGATTTTTGATGGACATGCATTTACCAGTTCAGAAAATGGTCTAGATTGGACAGTCATTTTCGTAATGAAAATGGTCCGATAGATTACTGATGTACCATAGACATTGATTCCCTTTGTGGCCAATGTGGGGGAATTGTCTAGGACAGTCATTCTTCTTGGCAGTCACTATGAGTAGTGGTCAAGTAGAATGGTCTGCCTTGCCGAGCAGTCCTTCTTTCGAAGTTCACAGTTGTGAGCAGTTTCGAAGAATGGTCCATTTTGGAGGTTGGTGCAGGACAATCATTTCCATAGGAAATGGTCCTGACAGTCATTCCCTAGGGAAGACTCATTCTCTCCAGGTTGCACTGTGATTAGTGGTGGAGGAATGGCCCAGTTAGGTGAATTGTCCAGGTTCAACAATCAGGGACAAGCATTTCCCTAGGGCAGACTCATTCTCTCTAGGTTGCACTATGATTAATGCTGGTGGAATGGCCCAGTTAGGTGAATGGTCCAGGCTTAGAAATCAGGGACAATTATTCTTCTATGCTTGGGAAGAATAGTCCAGATAGCCCATGGCTAATGTTTTACTTTCTGAGGGCAGATGCTCTTCCAGATCTTGCAGATGTGAGTGGAAGAATGGACCAGATGACTCGGTTTGTATCATGATATTGTTATGTAGGTTGATATCAAATGATATGATTGCTGTGGAGACTGTATGTCTCTGGACAATAGTTGTATGCTACTGTGGTGGATGTGTTCCATTGGTTGTGTCTATGTGTCACTAGTTAGTAGCCGCATGCTACTAGGTGTGGTTGTGTACCATTGGATAGTAGTTTTGTACTACTATGGATAGACATAGTTGTGTTCTATTGAATGGCATTGCTTTGATTGTCATGGAGACAACCACTAGTGTTGGAGATATTGCCAGATAGATGGATAGTCAGTATGTTGATGGACAAACATTCTCCCTATGGAAAATGGTCTAGGACAATCATTCTTCTAGGACGTATGTTCGGATTAGAAGAATAGTCCTTGTAGCCCATAGCGTGGCTTCCAACATCTTGTTGGAACAATTATTCTTCTAGGACATATGTCCGCATTAGAAGAATGGTTCTTGTATCACTCTATGGAGTGAGTTATTCATCAACATGCCCGATTACTCAGATGGAGTATGGCTTTGAGAGATGATGCAGTTGATGCTATCAAATGATATTGATAGTGATGATGGTGCTCATGAGATAACATGTGTGGCTATGATGATGCTACCGGTTGAATGGTCTATTTGTGCTCAAGACCATTGCCTTTAATAGCTCTCTAGCTAGGAGGGAGTGTTGATATTATGGTAGCTACAAGAGGTATTAACCTCCATGTGTAACCTCTGACAAGACTAGAATATTCCAGGAAGCGAGAGAAACCCTAAAACGTTGGATAATAACCCTAGGAGACAAATCGTCGCAAGAGAATATTTAATATTGAGTTATTAGCCTTCAAAAAGAGAAGTCGGCCCAGTCAAGTGAGATAGAGGGCACTAGAGCTCATTTGTCAATCTCTCTCTCGCAACTGCATACGACCAGTGGTGCACAAGTTTGGAGAGGAGCTGCAACTGCAGCTGACATTTTCGGTTTTTGGCTTGGACTTTCTCTTGGTTATGGTTTGGATTTTCTGCTTGGTACGCTAGCTCTGGAGAGAGTTAGGCTAAATTGATTAGCTATTGGTTCTAGGGTTTGCTTCCAGAATTATTCTCTCTGTCAAGGTTAAGGTGCTCGGGGGTGGCCTTTGTGCCTATGTTTGGGTGACAATATTGCTATATTGTCTATGGTTAAACGAGCACACCTATTTTTTCTAACATGAGCTCTCCATGAAAGATGGCGCCCAAGCTCTCCTCTTCCAACGCTTCCATTCTCATCCTCTTGCCCTTTTCCAAACTCACTTGGTGAACATACAAGCGAATGAGCCTCCAAATGCTAGGATCACTCCAAGACATATCTAATCCATGTTTGAGATCTGTCAAAAAGAATCTCTACTCAAAACCCATTTTGGGTTAAGTTTCCATAGTTCACTTTATGTCCCCCATTTCACCTAGCTAAGATCACTCCAAGCCATATCTAATCCATGGTTGAGATCTTTCAAAAAAAATCTCAACTCAAAACTCACTTTGGGTTAAGTTTCCATAGTTCACTTTATGTCCCCCAATTCACCCACAAAGTGAATTAATAGTCACTTTTGCCTCAAGTGACAAATTTCACCCTTTTACTTAGGAAAATGTCAAAGTGAAATTAGACATAAAGTATAATGCACAATGGGTCAAATATTTCCCTCTTGTGGTTAGAGACCCACAACCACAAGGGGACCACTTTCCAAGGTACCCAAATCTCAACACTCCCTCTTATTGAGGAAAGTGCCATTTACCCCCAATCTCATCCTTGCAGTGGACATGGTTGCCTGCTGGCAAATACTCGGTGAGTATGGCTGTACCCTGATAATCACAAGTGGTCTCTCACACAGATCTACTCAACCTGTTTGATCTATAGATGGAAGTGCATCTCCACCTATCCAAGATCAACTAGATCTTGGCATCACACTAAAGATCTCAACCTTGGTCTCCCACCAACGATTTCTACCTCATGGCATCTCACCAACGGTCACTACTCTTGGCATCTCACCAAGAGTCACATCTCTTGGCATCTCACCAAGAGTCTCCCCTCTTGGCATCTGCCCAAGAGTAATTGGACCTTGGCATGTCACCAAGATCCTCAACTTGGTCTCTCACCAAGTGACTTCCACCTGAAGTGGAACCTGAACCTGATCTGCTTGTCTCCAAAGCCAAGTGAGGCTCAATTCTCTATGGTGCCCTGCTCCTCCTCCTCATCAATCTCTGATGCTCTGAAGCCCCTGCACCAACCCTCTGTCTCGGCAAATCTGAAACTGAAGTTGTCCCGAGTGGACTAGTCACCCCTGAAGATGGTGTCCTCGAAAACTGAGTCTGAGCTCCCTCTGAATCAATACTCTGAGTCAATAGGTTCTCCTCAACTCTGTCTCCCCACCTGCCACTGGATGGTGTATATACTGACGAATGCACACTCTCTCGCAAACTGACCAACGAACTCCTCCTCTGTTGTCGCTGCAGTAACATCCTGCTTCTTCTTCTTCTTCTTCTTGGGACATTGTCCTGCATAGTGACCCATCTCTCCACAAGCAAAGCATCTCATTGTGCTCATGTCTCTCTCTTGCCCACCACCACTCTACTGTAGTTTGGTCCTTGTCTAGCACCTCTATCGGTCTTCCTCTTGCCTTTAGTCCACAGAGCAAGATTCTCATCACCCTCTGAAGTATGCTGTTGTCTTGAAGATCATGAGCTGCATCTCATGTCTTCCTGTACGAAGTCGTCCCAAAGTCTCTCCCAGGTAGGCATGACCTCTTGGGCTACAATGCCTCATACAAATGAACCCCAAGGTTTGGTAAAGATGTTCAAAGCTGTCCTCACCAAGAATTCAAGATCTACAATCTCCCCGACTACGACCAACTCGTCTCGAATTTGTGTAAATTTTCCAAGGGATGACGTAACCGATTCGAAATTGAGCATCTGAATGCTCTTGAGCTTGTCCTGCAAAACCATCTTCCGGTTCTGGTTTGGACTCTCGTAAAGATTGCATAAAGACTCGCACATCTCAAATGCATTGTCTTTACCAGTCAAATGTGGAATGACGTGGTCTCTCACCTCGTCACAAATAGTCCTTTTCACCTTGGAGTTTTTCTTCCTTAAATCTACATCCAACAATGGTGAAGGAGTAGGTGCAAGAGGAATCACCACGGGAGCTTGAACTATATCCCATAGTTCAAGATCCTCCAAGATGAATATGATCCTGGTCTTCCAAGGGGACCAGTTGCTAGCTTCGGCTAGTCTATCCTCTGCCCGCATGTGGGACACCGACATGGCTGTCCACTAAAGCTCACACTGATGCTAACACAACACAAGAGTATGCCTCACTCCTGTCAACACAGGTGTGAAAAGAGGTAGTCAAACTACAACCTCACTTCTGACAACACGTGTGAAAAAAGGTTGTCCAACACAACCTCACTCCTATCTACACAGGTGTGAAAAGAGACTGTCCAAATCAGCTTCACTCCTATCCAAAAAGGTGTGGAAAGAGGCTGAAAACACAAGTCCAAAACAGTCCTACAGGCTGTCCAACAAATCTGCTCACAAGCTGTCCACAAATTCTGCCAACAAGCTGTCCAAAAATCTGGTAAAAAAATGTCCCAAAACTGCCAACTGTATGCTCCCAAAAATCAACAAGTCCTTGCCACCAAGGGCTCTGATACAATGTAAAAATTTGAGGTACCACATAGGCTGCCAAAACAGGTCTGTCCTTGACTTGAAATTTGGCTCTAAGTTTTAATCTCCAAGACTATCCTTTGCTGCTGTTTTAAGACAGCGAACAGTCAAGTAACTTTCTGCTCATAATTTTTATGGTTAAGTGCTCTTTTGAGGTGCCCTTGCAAGTGTTTTCATACCCCAATGTTAGCACATGCAATATACTCAAAACAAATAACACTCTTGATCTTTACAACTCTAACAAGCTGATCTATACTCTAAGCATGCATGAAATGAACACAAGTATTTTTGGTCAACATGACCCTGGATAAAACCCCCTCAGGGAAAACTAGTTTGGAATGGAAGTATATATAATGATGATCTTAAGTAATGAATACAAGTAAGCTAATACAATGGAACTTGATACAATATCAACTCCTCACGAGAAGCTTTGGAGTTACAAGAAAAGAAATGTGCCCAAGCTTAGTGTGCCCTCTTCCCTTGTTGCTCTATCCACTGAAGTAATGCACCCTCCTTCCTTGGTCCAATGAAGAATCCTTTCCACACAAATGTGCTCTTGTGTGTCTCCTCCAACATGAGCCAAACAAATCTGAGATAGCACAAGTCCTTCTATTACCTGCTAGTGGTGCGCCCTCCTCCAGGCAATAACCAATACTAACAAGTAATGAGGACCTAAGCCTCCATGAGCCCTCCATGAAAGATGGCGCCCAAACTCTCCTCTCCCATTGCTTCCATTCTCATCCTTTTGCCCTTATCGAAACTCTCTTGGTGAACATACAAGTGAATGAGCCTCCAAATGCCCAATGCGCCCTTCTTAAGGAATCATAAGGAAACCTAAAAAGTCAATGGCCAGGATCATTGCAAGCCATATCCAATCCATAGTTGAGATCTCTCAAAAAGAATCTCAACTCAAAACCCACTTTGGGTCAAGTTTCCATAGTTCACTTTATGTCCCCCAATTCACCATTAAAATGAATTAATACTCACTTTTGCCTCAAGTGACAAATTTCACCCTTTTGACTTAGGAAAATGTCAAATTGAAATTAGACATAAAGTGTAAGGCACAATGGGTCAAATATTTCCCTCTTGTGGTTAGAGACCCACGACCACATGGGGACCACTTTCCAAGGTACCCAAATCTCAACAGGTATTACGACTAAACTCATGCGACCCTTCCCCATCAATAATTAATTATGATATGCTTGAATTTTTAGGAATATGCGCCTTAGCTTAGCTAGAGGCCACATCATTGCTAGATGTCGACCTCTGAGGATGCCACTTGGCATTGCTTGGACGATGACTTGACTTGCTAAATATAGAGGCAACTAAAAATAGAACCTCTAAAAATAGGACCTGCTAAAAATAAATCCTCTAAAAAGAGGGTTCTCTAAAAATAAGGCCCTCTAAAAATAGATTCCTGGTTCTATTTTTAAAATAGTTGTCCACATCACCCTTGATCACTGGGATAACACCGCCCCATAAATACTGCCAAAATTAGAAATTCGTCTGAATACACTTGACTTCATACTCATCAATCTTGTCTTTTCGCAAGGGATCCAAATATGCAATCAAAACTCTCATGCGAGCCCTAGTGCTCAACCTGCTAAAAATAATAAGTTGTGCTACATCGTCCCGAAAAGATTCAAAAGACTCTGGATGTCTCAAGGATCAACACTACGCACTCCAAATCTGAATTTGGGCCTAGAGAAAAACCTGCTAAAAATAGAAAATTCCAGCATGTCGCCCGTAATAGTGTCATTTGGCCTAGCATTATGCGAGGGCTCGTACTATATGCTCAGAACTGCTTCAAACTGCCAAGAGACCCACTCAAATCGTGTCTCCTAAATTTTAGCAACCTGTGTTATGTGTATATATCTTTCTCAAATATATGAAAGTAAGTAAACTCTAACTCTATACCAAGCAACCATGTATTGATCATGTACCAACCTCCTGCTCAACATAAGTGCTAAACTCTGGGAAAATCTTAGTATGCCAACCAAAATGATGTATGCTGGCTCTTAACCTTCAGGATTTTCATGGGTGAAAATCCGGGGGTTAACACATGTATAGGGCGATGGAGTTGATAGTTGCATCTACGATTAATGATCTCCCAAATAGGCCCATACTTGGTCATCGTATCCTAGTATGCTGCCCTTATTTGCTCCTTCGCCTGATCCATAGCCTCATAAATGTAACCCATGGCCAATTTTTCCCCATCCACTAGACGCAACACCTTAACAAGTGGCTCAACAATTTTCACAATTTCTGTTGCTTTTTGGTGTCTTTGCCATCTTGTCTGCGGGCTCACTGAGATGCATTCCATTTATCAGATGCAAACATCTTTTGCAAGTTCTTTGATTGGGAAGCCATAGATTGCAATGTCAAGAAGTGAGTTGCAAATCTAGTGATGGTAGGCCTAAGAACTTTGTGATGCTTTTGGCATGCTGTATAGTGTTTTTTATCCATTCTTGTTTGCCAATGTCCTCAAGCATGAGGTCTATGCAATGCGCAACACATGGGGTCCAAAATATGGTTTTGTGTTTCTCCTCTAACATCTTCCCAGGAAAACCACTTACCATAGCGCTTGTTGAAAATAATTTACCTAATAACTCATATGCTTACTAACTTTGAGAAGAGTTCTTGGCAAAAGAAAAGTCTGGTTCTAGAAAAAGATATTAAAGTTTGTTGAAGCTCGAAACTTGACCTTGTGAGGGAATCGAAACCGAAGGATCTTCTTGTGTAAGTCCCCTGTGGTGTCGCCAGGTGAGTTAGAAAAAATAAATAAATAAAAGTAATAACTCACCTATGTCGTTGTTTACCAAGGCTGGCGTTCCTTGACAACGGTGCCAATTTGTTAGCACAAATTTCTACCCTCCCATTTGATCTGATAAACCTGTTATGACAGTGGTAAAAACTTGGCTAATTATAGGAGAAATAGCCCCAGACGTCAGGGCCTAAACCGCTCTCCCTTCGGTGTAGGCCTTGCTAGCCTCTGGGCGGAGTCTTTGGGCACAATGAAGCGCCCTTGTGGCTGATTTAAGGTCTAAAAACTCAAAATTCAGCGAGCTGTTTTTCCTTGGACAACGTGTAAAGCAGTCCAAAACGGTGGAAAAAGTTGATCTAACACACTCGGAGGGAACCTGCAGAGTTAGTACAATGATAATAGAATGGTAAAAACAAAGAAAACTACTCAAAGGATTGATACCATCACAGTAAATAGTTTAGAAGTGACATATTAGATTTGCAAATTCACCACAATTCTGTCAAGAAGAGAGGTTTGAACAATAAACACAAACTTCTTTATTGATCCAACTTTACAAGAGGGTTGATTGCGCCACAATTGGCAAGCTCACAACCAATACAATGACTACTTTGCTCAATGACACGCCACTAGACGAGAGAGAGAGAGAGAGAGAGAGAGAGAGAGAGAGAGAGAGAGAGAGAGAGACTATGCTGCTCCTGCTAAGAATCGACGAAATAACCAATTGCAAGCCTCCAATATATAGTTAGTGAGGGTGCACATCCCAAGAGGAGAAAAAGGACGCATGAGAGGCTAAGAATAGTTACTAGGTGCTTGTGGAAAGCGTGTGAAAAAGTTAAAAGCAGAGTATGAATTTAGAATGGGCACATAGGTGCATGAGAGGGATAAGAATAGATGCAAGTCTGAGAGAGTGAAACATGCTGATAGTTAACTGAATCATGCGTCCATATGTGTGAGCGTGAGAAGGGCACCTAAGTCTAAGGGGGTAGGTGGCTATTTTTAATTGCCAACATGAGTAAGTTTCAGTTAACTGGATCATGGTGTTGGCTATTACGGCTAAACTCATGTCCCCTTCTCCATCATTAATTAATTATAATATGCTCGAATTTTTAGGAATATGTACACTAGCTTAGGTGGATGCCACATCATTGCCACATGTCGACCTCTGAGGATGCCACATCATTGCCACATGTCGACCTTTGAGGATGCCACTTGGCACTACATGGACGATGACTGGACTTGCTAAATATAGAGGGAGCTAAAAATAGAACCGTTAAAAATAGGACTCGCTAAAAATAAAACCTTTAAAAATAGTGTTCTTTTAAAAATAGAACCTCTAAAAATAGGGCCCTCTAAAAATAGATTCTTGGTCCTATTTTTAGAACAATTGTCAATATCGACCTGGATGACTGGGATGACATCGCCACATAAATACTGCCAAAAATAGAAAGTCGTCTGAATACCCTTGACTTCATACTCATTAATCTCGTGTTTCCGCAAGGGATCCAAATATGAAATCAGAATTGTCATGCGAGCCTTGGTGCTCAACCTACTAAAAATAATAAATTGTGCCACATCATCTCGAAAAAGATTCAAAAGACTTTGGATGTATCAAGGATCAATACTGCGCTCTCCAAATCTGAATCTGGGGCCTAGAGCAAAACCTGCTAAAAATAGAAAATTCCTGCATGTCACCCGGAAAAGTGTTATCGAGCTTAGAATCCAGCGAGGACTCATATTGCATGCTCAACACTGCCCCAAATTGCTAAGAGACCCACTCAAACCGTGTCTCTTAAATTTTAGCAACTCCTAATAGGTGTATATATCTATCTCAATTGTATGAAACTAAGTCAACTCTAACTCAGTACCAAGCAACCATGTATTGATCATGTACCTGGATCTTGTGGGAACCAACCTCCTGCTCAACATAAGTGCCAAACTCTTTGAAAATATCAGTTTGCCAACCAAAATGTTGCATGCTAGCTCTTCACCCTTAAGATTTTCAAGGGTGAAAATCTGGGAGTTAACACATGTATAAGGCGATGGAGTTGATTGTTCCATCTACGATCAATGATCTCCCAAATAGGCCCATACTTGGTCACTCTATCCTAGTATGCTGCCCTTATTTGCTCCTTTGCCTGATCCATGGCCTCATAAATGTAAAACATGACCAATTTTTCCCCATCCACTAGCCACAACACTTTAACAAGTGGCTCAACAATTTTCACAATTTCTGCTGCTTTTTCCCAAATACTCCCAAAAATAGAAAGTTGTCTGAATACCCTTGATTTCATACTCATTAATCTTGTTTTTCCGCAAGGGATCCAAATATGCAATTATAACTGTCATGTGAGCCCTGGTGTTCAACCTACTAAAAACATAAATTGTGCCACATCATCCCGGAAAAGATTCAAAAGACTCTGGATGTATGAAGGATCAATACTGTGCTCTCCGATTCTAAATTTGGAGCCTAGAGCAAAACCTGCTAAAAATAGAAAATTCCTGCATATCGCTCGAAAAAGTGTTATCGAGCCTAGAATCCTGCGAGGACTCATACTGAATGCTAAGAACTGCCTCAAACTTCCAAGAGACCCACTAAAACCGTATCTCCTAAATATTAGCAACCCCTGTTATGTTTATATATCTCTCTCAAATGTATGAAACTAAGTCAACTATAACTCTGTACCAAGCAACCATGTATTGATCATGTACCTAGCTCTTGTGTTAACCAACCTTCTGCTCAACATAAGTGCTAAACTCTGGGAACATCTCAGTATGCCAACCAAAATGCTGCGTGCTGGTTCTAAACCCTCAAGATTTTCAAGGGTGAAAAGTTGGGGGTTAACACATGTATAGGGCGATGGAGTTGATTGTTCCATCTACGATCAATGATCTCCCAAATAGGCCCATACTTGGTCACTCTATCCTTGTATGCTACCCTTATTTGCTCCTTTGCTTGATCCATAGTCTCATAAATGTAACCCATGGCCAATTTTTCCCCATCCACTAGTCGGAACACCTTAACAAGTGGCTCGACAATTTTCACAATTTCTGCTGTTTTTTTCCAAAAATGTGGGATCATTAACTTTCTTTTTGGTTTCTTTGCCATCTTGTCTGCGGGCCTACTGAGATGCATTCCATTTATCAGATGCAGACATCTTTTGCAAGTTCTTTGATTAGGAAGGTATAGATTGCAATGTCAAGAAGTGAGTTGCAAATCTAGTGATGGCAGGCCTAAGAAGTTCCCTGTTCTTTGTGTTTTTCCTCATTAGGTTCAAAACCCATGAGTGGCTGTAGATGTACTTTGTGATGCTTTTGGCATGCTCTATAGTGTTTTTGATCCATTCTTGTTTGCCAATGTCCTCAAGCATGAGGTCTATGCAATGTGTAGCACATGGGGTCCAAAATATGGTTTTGTGTTTCTCCTCTTACGTCTTCCCAGCAAGAACAGTTACCATAGTGCTCGTTGAAAAGAATTTACCTAAGAACTCATATGCTTACCAACTTTGAGAAGAGTTCTTCACAAAAGAAAAGTCTTGTTCCAGAAAAAAGATATTAAGTTTGTTGAAGCTCGAAAATTGACCTTGTGATGGAATCAAAACCGAAAGATCTTCTTGTGTAAGTCCGCTGTGGAGTCGTCCCTGTATCTTGTGGAGTTGCCAGGTGAGTTATAGAAAATAAATAAATAAAAGTAAAAACTCACCGATGTCATTGTTTACCAAGGCTGGCGTTCCGTGACAACAACGCCAATTTGTTAGCACAAATTTCTACCCTCCAATCTGATCTGATAAACCGGTTATGACAGCGGTTAATACTAGGCTAATTATAGGAGAAATAGCCCCAGATGTCATGGCCTAAACCTCTCTCCGTTCGGTCTAGGCTTGCTAGCCTCTGGGGGAGTTCCTGGGCACAATGAAGCGCCCTTGTGGCTGATTTAAGGTCTGAAAAATAAAAAAATCAGCGAGCTGTTTTTCTCTAGTCAGCGTGTAAAGTAGTCCAAAATGGTGGAAAAAGTTGATCTAAGGCACTCGGAGGAAACTTGCAGAGTTAGCAGAATGATAGTAGAATGGAAAAAGCAAAGAAAATTACTCAAAGGATTGTTACCATCACAGTAAATAGTTCAGAAGTGACATATCAGATTTGCAAATTCACCACAATATCGTCAAGAAGAGAGGTTCGAACAATAAACACAAGCTTCTTTATTGATCCAGCTTTACAAGAGGGTTGGTTGCGCCACAGTTGGCAAGCTCACAACCGATACAATGATTACTTTGCAAAATGACACGCCACTAGAAGAGAGAGAGAGAGAGAGAGAGAGAGAGAGAGAGAGAGAGAGAGAGACTATGTTGTTCTTGCTAAGAATAGGTACACTATGCTGCTCCTGCTATGAATCGACAAAATAACCATTGGCAAGCCTCCAATATATATTTAGTGAGGGCGCACATCCCAAGATTAGAAAAAGGATGCATGAGAGGCTAAGAATAGGTACTAGGCATGTGGAAAGCCTGTGAAAAAGGAAAAAGCAGAGTATGAGTTTAGAATGGGCGCATAGGTGCATGAGAGGGATAAGGATAAATGCAAGTCTGAGAGTGTGAAACTTGTTGACAGTTAACTGAAGCATGCGTCCATACGTGTGAGAGTGAGAAAGGCACCAAAGTCTATAGGGGTAGGCGGCTATATTTAATTGCCAACACGACTGAGTTTCAGTTAATTGGATCATGGTGTTGGTTATTACGACTAAACTCATGCGACCCCTTCTCCATCATTAATTAATTATAATATGCTTGAATTTTTAGGAATATGCACCCTAGCTTAGGTGGATGCCACATCATTGCCTTATGTTGACCTCTGAGGATGCCACTTGGCACTGCAGGGATGATGACTGGACCTGCTAAATATAGAGGCAGCTAAAAATAGAACCTCTAAAAATAGGACCTGCTAAAAATAGAACCTCTAAAGATACGGTTCTCTAAAAATAAAACCTCTAAAAATAGGGCCCTCTAAAAATAGATTCTTGGCCCTATTTTTAGAGCAACTGTCCACATCACCTTGATTGACTGGGATGACACAACGACATAAATATTGCCAAAAATAGAAAGTCTTCTGAATACCCTTGACTTTATACTCATTAATCTCGTTTTTCTGTAAGGGATCTAAATATGCATTCAGAACTGTCATGTGAGCCACATCATCTCGGAAAAGATTCAAAAGACTCTGGATGTCTCAAGGATCACTACTGTGCTCTCTGAATCTGAGTCTAGGGCCTAGAGCAAAACCTGCTAAAAATAGAAAATTCTTGCATGTCGCCCGAAAAAACATCAAGGGGCCCTAGACATATCTAGGGACTTATACAGCTTGGTCCCAGACCAAGAACCCCAGTCATCTACTGGGAGCCTTCACAAGGGCCTTTGCCATGGCTCTAACTGCTTGGTCCTAGACCAAGAACTCCAGGAGTGTATTGGGGGCCCTAGTTCACAACTAGGGTCTTATGCCATCCTCCAGGGAGAATGGCTCTTGCAACTGCATTAAATTCAACACTCCCTCTCAGCAAGAGAGGCATTCTCAGCAACACCAAACTTGTTTCGCCTCTTCAGTAGCAACTGAGGCTTGGAACTTTCCTTTTCTTTTCTGCTGAGAGGGAGGGTTCCTGCAATCTCTTGTATAATGTCCTAACTTTTTGCAGTTAAAACATTTTACTTTAGATAAATGAGGATTAAGATGAGATAACTTACCTTGAACTTTCTTACCTTTGCCATTAGATTGAGGGAACTTCTTCCATTTCTTGGTTTTCGCTGAAAGAGCATGATCTCTTAGAATTGAATGATCATTTCTGCTTTTGAGTCTTCCTTCTTCTTCTAAGTAGTCATGCCATAATCTGTCAAAGTTAGGTTGGGCTTCTCTTCCATTGACAGATGCGAGAAAAACTCCCCATGACTCAGGAAGTCCATCAACTGCAGTTTGCACAAGGTCATCATCATCTACAACAACTCCTATTGCAATAAGCTGATCTTTGGTTTGAGCAATCTTGGAGAAGAAGGTAGCAACTGATTCATATTTTCCCATCCTCAAAGTACGTAGTTGTTTCTTCAATATTCTTTTCTGAGTTGGTGCCTTGTTTTCATAGAGGTTTGCCAAAGCATCAAAACATTCTTTGGCAGTCCTTAAATGACCAATGATGGGCATCATGTTGTCCTTAACAGAATAAAAAATGAATCTTTTAGCCTTGGCTTGTTTCTTCCTGTATGTTGCCTTGGTTGTGTTTGAAGTGGGTTTTTCATTTACCCGAGTAATCAACTCTTCTAGTTCATTCTCTTCAAGAATGTTAACTATTCTCGATCTCCAAGCATTGAAGTTGGAGGCCCCTATAAGTCTGTCTTCAACTTTAACTGAAGAGGAGGCCATGCTGAGATTTGGATCAGTTTAATAAAGAGATGCTGCTGATCTGCAAAACAACCCTAACAATGTGCATCTACGCAGGCTCAAGTCTGCACTTCTTGAGCTCTTTTCATGCCCTAACCTCTGATACCATGTTAGAAATAGGGAAAGAAACAAAAAATATACTTTTAAAACTTTTCTGTTAGCTAGATCAACAAAATCATAACAGATCTAAATAAAACTCAGAAGATAGATGTATAGTAAAACAATAGATCTATACATCAAAGGGAGGCCGCAACAATATGTGGAAGGGAGGCCACAACAATAGATCAAAGGAAGGCCACAACAATAGAGGAACCTCAGAGCAATCCACCACCCTTGAAAATAAGAGAGTGAGAGTGTGTAAGGAAAAGTGAGGGGGGATGTTTCTATATATAGTTTTTAGGCTAGGGCTAGGTTATAAAAATATAATTAATAAATGCCATATATATATATATTTTGGTTTAATTGTAACTAGGGGAATTGGTAACAACGGTAGTATCGTACTCGCGTGACACGGGGTCGATTCCTGTCGGCTGCCTTATAACCCCTAGGGAGAAACGCACAGCCCGCAAGCACGCCCTCCGAGTAAATCGGGGTGAGAATCGACCTTGAGACCTCTTTTTACATATTTCCTTCCATTTACACGGCACTTGCCAATCGGTCTACACCCCTGCGGGCCTTAATAAATGACATATTAAATTAATATAAATATTAATTTCATATGTCACATTTAAATATTAATTTATATTTATATTTTAATCTTAATAAGCCCTGAAAACAAAATTACAAGCCCCACTCAAACCCAAACTCGAAACCAAAGGGGTGAAGAAAAATCAAGGGGTTAGGAGAGGTAGATAAGTTTTCTTAGTGGCAACACATGTCCATATGATTCTCAAGGTGACCAATTAACTTTATCATCACTGCATAAGGGGTACATCCCTCAATGTGGTCATGCTCATCTTCATAATCTCTCCTAGGTCCTATGGACCATCCTGAGAGAGAGAGGAAGAGGATCACACACCACCATATCTTGGTATTACACCAAGATCTACTTGATTGAAGACCAGGTTGCCTCATAACACATCTGGGGTTTTATCCACCAAGGTACAAGACCAAGGATCAACCCATGCTTTAGAGATGGGTACCCTAGAACACATCTAGGGGCCCTAGACATATCTAGGGACTTATACTGCTTGGTCCCAGACCAAGAACCCCAATCATCCACTGGGGGCCCTCACAAGGGTCTTTGCCATGGCTCTAACTGCTTGGTCCCAGACCAAGAACCCCAGGAGTGTACTGCATTAAATTCTTATAAGGGCCCTAGTTCACAACTAGGGTCTTATGCCATCCCTCAGGGAGAATGGCTCTTGCAGCTGCATTAAATTCAACAATTGGAAACTATTTTATAATGGGATATGAATTCTTTTTTCAATATAAACTTGTTGGGTTAGTCTCCCTTCAGATATTTTTATGAAGAAGATGGTTTCCATGGCTTCCTTGGAGGCCAAGGCCTTGAAAAATCTTTACTGGGTCTATCACTGGTTTTTAGCTAATGAAGCACTGCTCTCAATTTGTCTTCCTTGGTGCAGCTATTTTCAAAGACTTTCTATTGGTGCTAGATGCATGTTGTGTGGCCCTTCCGGTCCTCGTCAAAGGGACCAATTCTGGAGTTGGCTTATCTACACCAACTCGTCTCCGAGGAACCTCATTTTCTTTTTACTAATGGAAGCAATCTGTCATCCAGACCCTCTAGGAAAAGACATAGCTTTGGTGATTGCTTCCTCCCATTAGATGATCCAACCATCTTCCCCTTGAGGCATGGAAACAAGGTTTCGTCTTTGCTTGATAGAGTTGAGGCTCGCAGGTTCCTATGATGTGAAACGTTCATGTTGCAATGTATTCTTGGCATATGCTTTCTCTTAACCCCTGAAGAAAGTGATAGTTAAATATGTTATTGTTTTGAGAGAGTATCTTTAGCTAAAACTTCCATATGCGAACACCTCAATTAGTGAAAAGAATATACATTTTGCTGAAAAACCATGGCTCGATCTAGCTGCTTGAGAACCTGTTCATTACCCTTTCTAAAGTTAGACTAGGTTTACCACATCTTTGTAGAATCCTTTTGTTCGAACTTGCTAGGCTCATGAAGCCCCAAGTGTGTTCTTAGCTTGGTCCATGCTTCTTTTCTTGGTTACATAGCTAGACTAGCAATAATCCTTCTTTGTCTTCAACCATCTAAACCATTTTGAAATCTCTACAAGGAAGCTAATGTGCTTTCAAGATTTTGTTGGCTATCCATCTCCAAATTGAAGCTTTCTTATCAACATCATTTGAAGCATGCAAGTTGGAAACCCCAATAATTAATTGTCTAGATAACCCAAACCAATTGCTAGTAAGGGTTGATACCCCAGTTTGAAACACGACCAATCGTCTGAGCTGGGACTAAAAATAGTGATACTCCTTTGCCTTCCTCATGGTTTGAATAAAAAGCAGTGATAGACGATCGTATACAATTCAAATCATTCCTTTAAATTATACCCAATAATTTAAACCTCTTGCCTGCAAAAATGTCTAAATCCTAGGTCAAATTCCTTATTCTTTTGACCATAAGTTTGTAGAAGGGATTGGTTATTCCATGATGCCACTTATGTTGAGCAGGTTTGGCGAGGGATTCCACATCATCTCATTTGAGTCTTGATATAGACTCGACAGTGCATTAAAAGGGGTTGATTTTTGTGGGTCCTTGAGGGCATGAGCAATTTAGTCGACAGTCATGCACACTGCAAACTTTTCACTATCTTTGAGACTTTTGGTTCTGTCGGGAATTCAAGAGCAGAGTAGGAGAGTGCGCCCTTGTGCTTGAATTACAAGGAGTGGCTCATTGAGAGGAGTGAGTTGATCCCCTAGTTTGTGGTTGTGAAGCATGTGGCCTATTATTGGCCTATGAGGTAAAAACTTGAGGCTGAGAGACAGGGCCCTGATGGTTGACTTAAGCTTTGTTGGCTTGGGAGTTTTTCTTTACCATTTGGGACCAACCTTCCTCGACTTCATCGAAGGCTAAGAGGGTGAAGGAGTTTGATGAGCTTGAGGCTGTTGGGTTTCGGGCTTAAGCATAAGTGAGAAATCCCTGATTTTATGGTTAGGGCTTTGACACCTGAAACAAGTGTTAAGTAGGTTGACAATTTAAAATAACTCACTGACTAGTGATACATCTTCCTCCCAATTTGGATAAGCCCAAATTCTTTGAGATCCTTTTTATGCATACTCTTTTTGGATGTCAAGTGTTGTAAAACCTCTTTGTCTTGTGGTGAATAGAGACCCCAATAGGTTGAGAAATACTATCGTGGAAGGGCCAACATTGCATAGGTAAACTTTGGAATTCAAGCCAGATAGGACAATGGAACTTTACACTCCTCTTAGCCGAGAAGGCCTTAGCTCAATGAGAGAAAACAACCAATACATTTTTGCAGACCAAGGTTCATTTGGGACAATGTCATTACATGCATCTTTGTCAAGAAATGAATAGAAAATAGCCCTTTTTCTGGTTATGGGTGCTATGGAAGCGAATTCCATGAGGCTCCTAGAGGTCTTACTCATCTTCTTGGAGGAATACAGACAACCAAATGGCTGAGCAACGTGTGCTGAGAATGCTAATTGCGAATATCACCTTATTTAGAAATTGAAATATCTATTGGGATTTCCTTATCCTCCCCATTAGGTTCATTACCTAGTAGAATACGAGGGCCTTTGGGCAGCACCATGTTGCAGATTCCCTAATCTGTGGTTGTGAAGCACGCGGCTTATTTTTGGTCCATGAAGTAGAAATTTGGGGCTGAGAGATAGGGCCCCACTGGTTGACTAGAGCCTTGTTGGCTTGACATTTACTAAAGTGTTTTTTGCTTTATCTTCTATGGCAAGGTCAGTATGACCCTATGGGAAGGCACGACTATTGGGGGCTATGACAAGTCATCCACATGACAGGACAATCAGTAATGTGGACATGAGTCCGAGCAAATGACCCAGGGTTCATGCAACCTGAAGCACACTCTATATCCAATTTTCCATTTGAGTTATTTTCTTCGCTTAGTCCATTCCAAAATTAGTTTGCATAAAACAGTTACACATAAGTGGCAATATAGGAGATTTACAGGAAATTAAGAGATGTGTTAAGTTGTAAGGAAGAAAAAGGGTGTAATGTTCCCAAAGCCAAGATGCCAGGAAAATTGTGTTTTAATGTGTTTTTCTGGTTGTGGTATTTTGTCAAACACTTTGCAGATTTGTCTTCTTGAGTTGCGCTAGGGTCTATTATGATGGTTTGTTAGAGTGTTTGCAGCAAGTAAATGATGCAGATATAACAATGGCATATACTCAACTAGATGCAAGATCAATAACACAGGAAATAACCAAAATACCTCAGATCTGATTTATTAATAACATATGGCTGTCCACATACAAAATGGAGCAGATCTGGAATACAAAGAAGAGAATGATGCCTGTGGCTGATAATGCCTCCAAAGTAGAATGGAATGGTGAAGATAGGACCTCCCAAAAGTCCTCCAAGCTGCATACCAAAGATCTAGATGATCCCACTCAATCCTTTGCTGTCATGTGGTATCCGCTCTAGTGTAATGCGCCCTCACTGGCTGTGTTAGATTTAGGTAAAGAAAACAAGAATCTACTTTTCAAAAAAACTATAGACAAAATCAGCATAAACACATTAAACTTATACAGATCTGAACTTCAAAAATTCTGAGCATGCTGATTAGTTAGATCTGAACCAAAAATTAAATCTGGACAAGTACAGCAAACAGATCTAAAGCTTAAACAATTTTGAGTGAGCAAAATACTCAGATCAGAACTAGAAATTAATTCTGATCATAAACAGAAGGTAGATCTGAATCATAAACAATTTCTGAGTGAGTAAAATACTCAGATCTGAACCAGAACAAGTGCAGGAGATACATCTATATCATGAAGCAATTTTATGTTGCATCTAAACTGTATAAATCAGATCTAAACAGTAGGAATAAAACTGAACATGCACAGTAGTTAGATCTAGGCTAAATAAACATTTCTGAACATGAACAATTTATAGATCTAAACTAGACAGTGATATTAAAGCATGCTAATTAGAGATCTAAATGTAAGCAATGCACAAGACCTGAAAACATTAACTTACCTCTTGATAACCTTACCTCTGAAAAAGGAGAAGAGCATCGCACACCTGAGAGATAATAAGCTACTGAAGTATGCTCAGATAAGTCTAGGTATCATGGATCTGCCTCAAGGGTCAGATCTCTATCAAGAGAAGTATAGGACAGTCAAGCCACCATAAAAAACCTTACACAAGCACACTCAAAACCCCACACAGAAATAAACCCTCACACTTGTAACATCATTTGTCAGTAGGAGGGACGACTGTCTGTAATGAAGGTCCAGCCACCTTACTAGGGTGCTGCGGCCTTCAAGATCTCAGATCTAGGGGATGGCAGACTTCAAGGAGAGTTCCGCTGGCTATAGGAGAGGGTCAGCTGACAACAGTGAAGAGGACGGCAGTTTTAACACTTTGTAGCAGCACAAGAGACCTCAAATCAGCAACCCTTAACTCAGAAAATACACCAGGCAGCAGCAAGACAAGAGTCTTCAACACAACAAGGAAGAACAAGGAACATGCACCAATGAAGTGAAAACTGGACTGTCAAAGGAGGCCGCAATTTCAGTCAAAGGGAAGGCTACAAAATCTCAGAGCAATCCGCCATCCTTGGAGAGGAGAAAGTGAAATGTGTAGGAAAAATGAAGGGGGAGGGTTCTTATTTATACTTTTAGGATAGGGTTAGGGTAATAAAAAATATAATTAAAATAACATATTTAATTAATATAAATATTAATTAAATATGTTATAATTAACATTAATTAAATATTTTATATATTAACTCCTAAAACAAAAATACAAGCCCCCAAACAAACTCAAGCTCAAAAACCAAGGGTGGGGATTTTAGGAGAGGTTTACTTAGTGGCAACACATTTCCAAATACTTCTCAAGGTGACCAATTAACTTTATCATCACTGCATATGGGATACATCCCTCATGTGGTCATGCCCGTTTTCAAAAATCTCTCCTAGGTCCTGTGGACCATCCTGGAAGAGAGGAAGAGGATCACACACCAACAATTACTTGATCAAGGACTAGGTTGCCCCAGAACATATTTGGGGTCTTATCCACCAAGGTACAAGACCAAGGATCAACCCATGCCTTAGACATGGGTACCTTGGAACATCTCCAGGGGCCCTAAACATATCTAGGGAGTTGAACTGCTTGGTCTCAGACCAAGAACCCCAATCATCTACTGGGGGCCCTCTCAAGGGTCTTTACTGCTTGGTCCCAGACCAAGAACCCCAATTGTCTACTCGGGGCCCTTACAAGGGTCTTTTGCCATGGCTTTGACTGCTTGGTCCCAGACCAAGAACCCCAGGAGTGTACTGGGGGCCCTAGTCCAGAACTAGGGTCTTAAGCCATCCTCCAGGAGAATGGCTCTTGCAGTTGCATTAAATTCAAGACTCCCTCTCAGCAAGAGAGTCATTCTCAGTTACACCAAGCTTCTCACAAAAGTACACAAACTTTGTCAGGGACAGTGGTTTGGTCAAAATATTTGCCGTCTGTTCTGTTGTCAGAACATACTGAATACTGAGAACGTTCTTCTGCACCATGTCCCGGACATAGTGATATCTCATCTCAATGTGTTTCAACCTGTCGTGAAACACTGGATTGTCAGTGAGCTTTATACAACTCTGATTGTCATAGTGAATGACTGTGGGTTCTAGCTCTGTACTGAACAAGTCTGAAAGTAGCTTCCTAAGCCACACTGCTTCTCTGCTAGCAACACTTGCAACAATGTATTCTATTTCTGTAGTGCTCTGGGCTATCGAACCCTGTTTCCTGCTGGACCAGGAAATCATTGTTGAACCCAAACTGAAGCAATATCCGGAAGTGCTCTTCCGATCCACTATACTGCCCATCCAATTTGAATCTGTAAAACCATGAAGCATTACACCTCCACTGGAAGTGTATCTGAGACCATAAGCTATAGTTCCTCGAACATATCTCAGAATATGCTTAACAACAACCATATGTATTTGCTTCGGTTCACACATGAACTGGCTGAGGGCATTTACCGCATAACAAATGTCCGGTCTAGTATGTACTAGGTACATCAATGACCCAATGATCTGCCGATATAGGGTGGGGTCTTCTGGATTTGAACCTGTAACCTGATCTTGTAGTTTCTTTAGGTTAGAGATCATTGGAGTGGTCATGGACTTGTAGTCCATCCTGAAATCTGCGAAGTATGTCAATTGCATATTTACTCTGTGAGAGAAAGATCTCACCTGGTTTTTGCCATACCTCTAAGCCCAAGAAATAATGCATGAGTCCCAAGTCTTTCATTTCAAATTTTGCAGAAAGCTCCCTCTTAGTCTGAGCTATCAGGTTTTACTCTCCAGTGAGGAATAGATCATCCACGTATAAGACTAAGATAACTGGATGATTTTGTACAATCTTTATATAAAGATTGGGATCTGCTATGCTCTTGGTGAATCCAAGACTTTGTAGAAAACTGTCTATTCTACCAAACCAAGCTGTCGGAGCTTGCTTCAACCCTTACAGGGATTTCTTGAGTTTGCAAACGTGATATCTTTTATCATGTATCATGAAATCTTCACGCTGCTCGATGTATACTTCTTGCTCAACTTCACCGTTAAGAAAAACAGTCTTAACGTCCATCTGGTGAAGTTTCCAACCAAAAACTACTGCAAGAGAGATAATAATCTTGATGGAATTATATCTGGCAACTGGAGCAAAAATCTCGTCACAGTCAATTCCTTCTTTCTGAGAGAAACCATGAGCTACGAATCTAGCCTTTGTATTTTTTAAGACTTCCATCAGCTGCATGTTTTATCTTATAAATCCATTTGGAAGTTACCATTGATTTTCCATGAGGTCTAGGAACTACTGCCCATACATCATTCTTTAGAATTGAATCATATTCTTCTATCATAGCATCTTTCCACACTTGATGTTTGGAGGCTTCTACAAATGTGGAAGGTTCTGAATCAATCACAATATTGAACTTAACTATAAGACCAGAGTACTTATTTGGTTTCTTTCTTTCTCTGAAGGTACCCTTAGGAGTTGAATGCTTTTCTGCTTCTTTGAGTATTTCTTGGCACCAGGTTGGTTTCCTTTTGATAGGAGGTATCTCCATTGGAAACTCAATAGTATCCCTTGAGGGATCCATTGGAAGTTCTGAGGTTTCCTCCCTCTGCTCATCTGGAAGAGGAGAATCTGAAGAATCAAGTGGTGAAGCTTCCTGTTCCTCTAAATCACATGGAAGTTCTCTGGCCCGATGAAAAGATGCCTCTTCATGAAAAGTCACGTCTCTGCCTACTTCGATGATCTTTTGACCTGGGATATAAATCTTGTAAGATTTTGAGGTTTCACTGTATCCCACAAAAGTTCCTTTCTTTCCGGAGGGCTCTAGCTTAGTCCTCTTCTCTTTTAGAATTTGAATATAGACTGCACTGCCAAAGATTCTCAAGTGATCAACTGAAGGCTTAATTCCGGTGAAAACTTCTTCATAAGTTTTCGCTTCAAGGGCTTTGTGTGGACATCTATTCTGAATGTAGACTGTCGTACTGGCAGCTTCGACCCAAAGAGATAAAGGTAAGTTCTGGTCGTGCATCATGGCCCTGGCTGCTTCACAGATAGTTTTGTTCTTTCTTTCGGCTACCCCATTCTGTTGGGGGTTATATGACACAATCAACTCCCTCTTAATTCCAGAAGCCCGACAGAGTTCATCGTATTTGAAGGAGTCAAATTCTTTACCATTGTTTGTTCTGAAAACTCGGATGTGTCTGTCTGTTTGATTTTCAACAAGATTCTTGAAATCTTGAAATCTGCTGAAAGATTCATCTTTAGTCTTTAAAAATAAATCCATGGTTTACGAGAACAATCATCAATAAAAATAATATAATAAATACAACCATTCATAGATGGAGGAGTCAAGGGCCCACAAAGATCAGAATGAATTAAATCTAGAATGCCATTGGATTTTCTATTGCTGTGAGGATAGGGCTTCTTAGTATTCTTACCGAGTGCACAACCTCTACAAAAACTATCATGCTCAAAAGAAAATACTGGCATACCTATCACCATCTTTTGCAAACTTGGAAGTGCGTTGTAGTTGAGATGTCCAAGTCTTCTGTGCCAAAACTCGCAGGGATTTACCTTTTCGTGAGCTAGTGCTTGAACAACCTGACATGAAATTTTATAAAGTCCACTCTCACGAGTTCCAATAGACATAGCAGTGCTCATATCTTCATTTGAGGAGCACATGAGGGCCTTCCCTTTGGTGAAGGCTATTGAGTAATCTTTGCTTTCTAACACTGCAACTGAAATTAGATTTTTCTTTAAACCAGGAACATAAAGAATTTCATCAATATGAAAGATATTACCTAATTGGAGTTGGAAAGAAATAGATCCATAACCTTTTATGTCATAAGTACCATCATAACCCAATTCCACCTTTACATTGAATTTCTTGTCCCGATAGTTTGCAAGATTTTGTTTGAAGCCTGTCATGTGTTTGAAAGCACCGCTGTCCATTAACCAAATCTCCTCTGACTTGGTAATGGTGCCAGAAAGAGATGAGATAAGATAATATTCTTGTCGTTGTTCTTGCTCTTTGGTGGCTGCCCTGGTTTGTCTTCTTTGAGGTTCCTCTTGAGGTTTAGTCTCTTCCGTGGCAAATGAGGCTTGGAACCTTCCTTTTCTTTTTCTGCTGAGAGGGAGGGTTCCTGGAATCTCTTGCACAGTGTCCTATCTTATTGCAGTTAAAACATTTAACTTTAGATAAATGAGGATTAAGATGAGATAACTTACCTTGAGGTTTTTTACCTTTGCCTTTAGCTTGAGGGAAATTCTTCCATTTCTTGGTTTTTGCTAAAAGGGCATGATCTCTTAGAAGTGAATGATCATTTCTACTTTTGAGTCTTCCTTCTTCTTCTAAGCGGTCATGCCATAATTTGTCAAAGTTAGGCTGGACTTCTCTTCCATTTACAGATGCGAGAAAAACTCCCCATGACTTAGGAAGTCCATCAAAAGCAGTTTGCACAAGGTCATCATCATCTATGGGAACTCCTATTGCAATAAGCTGATCTTTGGTTTGAGCAATTTTGGAGAAGAAGGTAGCAACTAAATCATCTTTTTCCATTCTCAAAGTATGCAGTTGTTTCTTCAGTGTTCTTTTTCTGAGTTGGTGCCTTCTTTTCATATAGGTTTGCCAAAGCATCAAAACATTCTTTGGCAGTCCTTAGATGACCAATGATGGGCATCATGCTGTCCTTAACAGAATAAAAAATGATTCTCTTAGTCTTGGCATGTTTCTTCCTGTATGCTGCCCTTGCTGTGTTTGAAGTGGGTTCTTCAGTTACCCTAGTAATCAACTCTTCTAGTTCATTCTCTTCAAGAATGTTAACTATTCTGGATTTCCAAGCATTGAAGTTGGAGGCCCTTATAAGTCTGTCTTCAACTTTAACTGACGTGGAGGCCATACTGAGATCTGGATCAGTTTAGTAAAGGAGATGTCGTTGATTTGCAAAATAACCTTAACAAAAATGGATCTACGCAGGCTCAAATCTACACAATTCTTGAGCTCTTTTCACGCCCTAAGCTCTGATACCATGTTAGATTTATTTAAAGAAAACAAGAATCTACTTTTCAAAAAAACTATAGACAAAATCAACATAAACACATTAAACTTATACAGATCTGAACTTCAAAAATTCTGAGCATGCTGATTAGTTAGATCTGAACCAAAAATTAAATCTGAACAAGTACAACAAACAGATCTAAAGCTTAAACAATTTTGAGTGAGCAAAATACTCAGATCATAACTAGAAATTAATTCTGATCATAAACAATAGGTAGATCTGAATCATAAACAATTTTTGAGTGAGTAAAATACTCAGATCTGAACCAGAACAAGTGCAGGAGATAGATCTATATCATGAAGCAATTTTATGTTGCATCTAAACTGTATAAATCAGATCTAAACAGTAGGAATAAAACTGAACATGCACAGTGGTTAGATCTAGGCTAAATAAACATTTCTGAACATGAACAATTTATAGATCTAAACTAGACAGTGATATTAAAGCATGCTAATCAGAGATCTAAATGTAAGCAATGCACAAGACCTGAAAACATTAACTTACCTCTTGATAACCTTACCTCTGAAAAAGGAGAAGAGCATGGCACACCTGAGAGATAATAAGCCACTGAAGTATGCTCAGATAAGTCTATGTATCATGGATCTCCCTCAAGGGTCAGATCTCTATCAAGAGAAGCATAGGACAGTCAAGCCACCATGAAAAACCTTACACAAGCACACTCAAAACCTCACACAACAATAAACCCTCACACTTGTAACATCATTTGTCAGTAGAAGGAGGGACGACTGTCTGTAATGAAGGTCCAACCACCTAACTAGGGTGCCACGGCCTTCAAGATCTCAGATCTAGGTGACGACAGAATTCAAGGAGAGTTCCACTGGCTATAGGAGAGGGTCAGCTGGCAATAGTGAAGAGGATGACAACTTTAACACTTTGCAACAACACAAGAGACCTCAAATCAGCAACCCTTAACTTAGAAAATACACCAGGCAGTAGCAAGAGAAGAGTCTTTAACACAACAGGGAAGAACAAGGAACATGCACTAATGAAGTGAAAACTGGACTATCAAAGGAGGCTGCAATTTCAGTCAAAGGGAAGGCTACAGAATCTCAGAGCAATCTGCCAACCTTGGAGAGGAGAAAGTGAAATGTGTAGGAAAAATGAAGGGGGAGGGTTCTTATTTATACTTTTAGGCTAGGGTTAGGGTAATAAAAAATATAATTAAAATAACATATTTAATTAATATAAATATTAATTAAATATGTTATAATTAACATTAATTAAATATTTTATATATTAACCCCTAAAACAAAAATACAAACACCCAAACAAACTCAAGCTCAAAAACCAAGGGTGGGGATTTTAGGAGAGGTTTACTTAGTGACAACACATGTCCAAATACTTCTCAAGGTAACCAAGTAACTTTATCATCACTGAATATGGGATACATCCCTCATGTGGTCATGCCCGTCTTAAAAAATTTCTCCTAGGTCCTGTGGACCATCCTTGAAGAGAGGAAGAGGATCACACACCAACAATTACTTGATCAAGGACCAGGTTGCCCCATAACACATATGGGGTCTTATCCACCAAGGTACAAGACCAAGGAACAACCAATGCCTTAGACATGGGTACCCTGGAACATCTCCAGGGGCCCTAGACATATCTAGGGACTTGAACTGCTTGGTCCCAGACCAAGAACCCCAGTCATCTACTGGGGGCCCTCTCAAGGGTCTTTACTACTTCGTCCCAGACCAAGAACCCCAGTTGTCTACTTGGGGCCCTTACAAGGGTCTTTTGCCATGGCTCTGACTGCTTGGTCCCAGACCAAGAACCCCAGGAGTGTACTGGGGGCTCTAGTCCAGAACTAGGGTCTTAAGCCATCCTCCAGGGAGATTGGCTCTTGCAGCTGCATTAAATTCAACAGGCTGTAAGTGACCAAGAATTCGGCCTCCAAGGAAATGGCCTCCAATCCACTGAAACCCACTGCAAAAAGGTAGATCGAGGGCTGGGAAACCCTTATGCCAAGTCTCCAAACTGTATGGAAAGATCTCCCCCTCCAGAACACAAGAACTCCTATGGACAGTGCGCCCCCCTTGAAGAGAAAACTCCTCCAAATCCACAAATAAATAATTATGAACCCCAAGCTACACAAGTAAGCTGCAAACTTGCAGATCCAGACCCTCTAGCTAAAGATCTCCTAAGATAGATGAGCCCTCTTCCGGGAAACTCGCACTAATCAAAGAAATGATGAATATAGCATGGAAACCCTCCACCAAATGGTAAGGAATGACGCCCTGATGATGGCCAATGCTCTTCGAGTGAGAACTCTCTCAGATCTGAAGTCTACTAATCCCCTCTAATTCCCCAGTCAATAAAGTGCGCCCAAGCTCTGTGGGAATCTACCAGAGACGTGCCATGTCTCCTCAACTGCCTCAAGAACTGAATGGTAACTGATGTAGAATGGTGATGGAGGAATCTTTCACCTCCTTGGCCAAGCTTGGATCAGGAAAGGTGGGATCTTTCACCACCGAGCTGATCTCTAGGGTTTATTCAGTCAAAACCCTCAAAACCCCCAAGTGCATGGGCTCTCTAGCAAGAAGCTAGACATCAAAATGATAAACAACATAATAAGAGAATAGAGGCCCCTGTCTATCTTTTATCCTCCCTGCTCACCTTGTCTCTCCAAGTGACTTTTACTTTATTCAATTATTAATTGATTAAGTAAATCACTTTAATTAATTAATTAACCATTTTTCCTCTGAAAAGTAGTTTATCCCTCCTTGTGGCTTCCCTGGCCACTGAAAGTCACTTCTCATCATGCTATCCTGTAGTGCTATTCCTCCCTATTCCAATGAGCTATTACAGTAAGAGGTTCCTCTAAGTATTATGCCCAATATGACCTCCTTAGTGAGTTTAATTAACATATAGCCCAAAATAACTCAAAATTACGGAAATTATCGGAATGCAACGGAGCCAAAGTCAAACTGTGTGGAATGGATCATGATGATGAAATAAGATGAGCGATGCAAGCCAAACCCCAAAAAACCCCTCAATAGCCCCTGTACTCGCTATAACCTCCATCTGGCTACTCTGGTCATCATAACACTCTGTAATATAATGATGTCCCAAAGTGGGGACACTACAAAGGGATAAAATAATAAGTGGGAATTCAACAGTTGAAAGAAAAGCATGTAAATTAAATCCTAGTTGTAAAATAATAATCACCAAAGTCATAAGCACTGGGGTGTCAATCTAGAACTCCTTTGCATACTATTGTAATCGCCTATTGCCTAGTCAATTATAAGATTTTATTAGTACAATGATACTTGATATCTCAGGTTGCAACTTGTGGAAACCACCATGTGAGTAGAATGATGTCTTCACTTTAGTGATCATATTTCAATAGGGATGCTATATCAAACATTAAGTGCTTGAATCATAACTATAATATAGCTTACCTATTTTTCTTGCATAGCAGGGTTTGCAGATTCTCTTTTCTATGATACGACTATGTAATGAGCCGAGTCTCTTCACTCGACAGGATTTATAAAATTTGTCTTCACTGATCACGAGTTTTCATTTGAAATGGGTTAATGAATTTTTGATGCCTGCTCAATCTAATGTCCTACAGATACTCTCCTTGATTCTCTTCTTCTTGTTGAGATGCAATGAAAATCAATGTTGTCCAACACCCCATGTCAATTATACTCACTTTGGTTCCTCTCTTTGTCGTGAGTATCTTTCTGCAGTTTCTATTAAGGAGCTGCAATCTGGCTGATACACACGAGTGTGGGCTCCAAGGGTTCTACTATTGTCTCTAAGTTCTGATAATACTATCTCCCAGTAACACAAACAACACTTACCTTTGGATGAGATCATGATATTGGGAATTATTTTTCTTCAAGCCGATGCAATATGAAAAATGATTTTTGATTTCTCTTAGCAAAGAACCTGCAAAATTTCCAAGGGAAATGCCTTCCTGTTAGTTTGTCTCCCCTTGCACAATGTTGACAACTATTGAACATTCACCACCCTTGGTGGGGTCTTATTGGAGACACATCCTATTGTAACTTTTGATTATCAATTTCCTTATTGAAATTAAAAATATTTAGAACATATTGGACTTTATTGGTTGCTTGTTAGGCTGATTAGGTTGGGAGTGCGATATCAGACCAGTTGATGTCTTAAAAGCTAAACGTCATCTCATAATGTTGATCTTCCTGAATGCGAATAATATATTTACTTCTCTTGCCCAACACCATCTATTTCTTTCTCGACTATTGATTTTGAATTATATCAAACAATGATTATCTCCAATTCCATCATTTGATTTTGAATTGATTGAAATGAAATGAAATTACTAGCAAAACTAGTAATAGGAGGATGCACTAACTCGTTGTTTGTGAATGTCATTATGAGGTTAAGTACTGAGGCAGGATACAATGAATTACCATTGTCACACCCCCCCCAGCTACTTGTCACATCTTTTGGGACTTGCATGTCTGATAAGGGTTTTCAGAGATGAACACCAAGGGAGCAACAAATGCTTAGGGTTTTCAGGTAGAGTTCTTCAAACATGGTATTAATTCATTATTCCATTATATTGTTGATCCAAAAAGATTCTATGTGGGAGGGAGGAAAGTTGTTTTATAGTTATAGCAAAGAGGGATCTAAGACGATCCCCTGGAGTCCTAAACCAAAAGAAAAGCATTGAGTTGGCACCAAACCCAAGCTTGCTCAAGGTTGATGTCCTTAAGATTAGGGGTATCATGAAGGAACAAACTGCCCATATAAACAGGGTCAAAAGAAGTAGAGGGTGGGAGTTCATGCACCCTAATGTTGAGATCTATAGCTCGCATAAGGCCTCTACCTCACTCGAGGTCGAAGTTCTTTAGATCAAGTGTATCAAGAAGGAATGAAGTGTCCATGGTAATATGGTCCAAAGAACTATAGGGAGTCCATGCACCCTAATGGTGAGCTCTTTTTCTTGCCAAAGGCGTTCCTCTGCTAATTTGCCTCAACATTCTAGTCCACCTCTAAACCTTGATATCTAGTCCATGTTTACCAATACGACTACCCTTTATGTTGTTCCTGGGTAGTGCCAGGGCATTGTGACACACCCCCACCCCTAGCGACTTGTCACATCTTTTGGGACTTGCATATACAATAGGGGTTTCAAAGATGAACATCAACATAGCAATATGTGCTTAGGATTTTTAGGTAGAGCTCTTCAAACATGGTATTAATTCATTGGTCCATTATATTCTTGATCTATTTAACCATGCTATTTGCATAGGATTCTGATCAACATAGTCCCAACATACGATACACCTGATTCACAAATCAGGGTTTAGCTCTGATTCAAATAACTATTAGATGATCATGGCGGGCCACACATTCTCTAAGCTATATGCTATTTCCCTACATCAAATACTATTAGAGATTCTTGATGAGACACTTCTTCGATGCGAGGGTCAAGTAGGTTTTTGACCCTGGTATCAAGTCCTCGACCATATCCTCACCCTCAAAGCCATTATAAAGGAGGTGAGACACTACTGTTTGAAGGTCTTCTACTTCTTTGCTAACTTTTGAAAGGCATTTGAATCGGTTATGAGGGAGGCTTTGTTCCATAGACTTAGAGAGATTGACATCTTGGATGCTCTACTCATTGCTATTATGTGCCTCTATGAGTTTGTTGTTGGCCGCCACCTACAAGATGTCATATTTTATCAAGACCACCATTGGGTGAAGTAAGGTTGTACTCTCTCACCCACACTGTTCAAGATTTATATCAATTAGTTAAAATCCTTTCTACATGAGCATATCTAACCCAGGGATGGTTGCTTCTTTCACCATATCTTGATCTCCATCCCCCTCTTCGTGAATGATGTGGTTCTCTTGGCACCCACCCCCGAGGGTCTTTAGAGATAGACATATTATCTAGATTCTGTGACCTTCAACAATGGACGATTAACGTTCGAAAACCAAGGTTATTTTCTTGAATGGCTTGAAAAAGTCCTATTAGATTACAACTTCTAGTTCTAGGGTGAGGAGATTGAGATCACCACAACTTACACCTACTTGGGTGTTCAGTGTTTAAGGCCTCAATTTCGATTGCGATAGGCCCTCTAGTTTCAGAGCAATAAGGGCTATGATTCCCTAGCCCTCCTTGACCAATAGTGTTTTCAACACCGCTTGAACCATAGCCCTCCTTGAGTAATAGTGTTTTCAACACCACTTTCAAGACATCTCGTCCAAGATGGACCTTTTAGACATCATTGTTGGGGCCATAATATTATATGGTTTTGAGGTTTGGGGACCTGGTTTGTTAGAGGAGAACTAGGCTAGGATGGATAGGGTCCTTGTTCTCATGCTTTGTTGCATCATCAAATACAAGAGAATTGTTTCCTAGTACACAGTTCAAGCAACGTTTTCAACACACCCCTTTTGGATCAAGGCCATTTTTTCACTTGTTTCACTTAACCATTAGGTGTAGATTTTTGTTGATTCAACCATTGGTAGAGATTGATACCCCTACTTGGCATATTGCTCCTCAAAAGTCATTGCCTCGTCCTATCCTTCCTAGTAGGTCCTTTGTTGGTATTTTGGGGTTATGCCTATTACAATCTGTAGGCATCTCGATTGTAACACCCCTGTTTCCCCCCAGCTTGTAAATTAGTCATGATTGATGATTGCCATGTGATGGCACATAGACTGTAATTATATTATTGTTGATTCAACAAGCTAATCGACTGATTGTTGGGTGAAGCCTTGAAGTACTCGCCATGATACTACTAGAGGGAAGAGTGAGGAAGCCTTAGAGGGGTTCATCATGCTAAGATACCCAATTCTCCTTGCTGAAATGTTTGAATTGGAAATATTAAGATATTTCCCTTAACTCTGATTTCAAGGAAAATCAGCTAATGAGGAAGGGCTGGTGGTTGAGCAACCATCCACCCTCAATGAATGGAAGTATGGGGAGACTGCTTGAAGTGACCTAGACTTTCAGCTAAAGGACAACAGGAAAGGTCACCATGGGTTCCTATGATTGACACATGAGCTCCTTTCTGACAGAAGAAAACAGGGTACAAGTCGAGAACCTTCCCAAGAGGATTTCAGGTAGATGAGAGTTTTGGGGGTCTAGAGGAGAAAGGGAGAGTTTTGAATGAAGGATGAAGAGGAAAAGTGTAGGAGAGGCCCATGTATGGGCTGAGAGACGTGAGTCTCAAGCAAAATTTGGTTACATGGCTAGTTGGAAGGCCTAGATCCCAACCTGAGCGGAAAAGGCCACGAACTTGACGCTAGAGAGCATTTGGTAAACCTCGTAAAGGCCTGGGCTAGGTGGGTACGAGAAAATCTTGACTAAGAGTGGTATGAAGGAGAGTAACCTGGACCTGACAATCTCCCTGAGAATCTGAGAGAGACTCTCGGGTGGTATCATGGCTTGGCACGAGGGTGGCTTGCTGCTGAAGTGACTGAGCACGCAGAGCCTATGGTTGGGTGGAAAGGAAAACACCCACAGTCAGTTGGTTGGTCACCAATTGTAACCAATAAGTCTTCTTATACCTTATCTATGGAGTATAATGAGGGGCTGGTGCTTGTAATTTGTATACCTGGGGATGCTAGCTTGTTTGATGAGTAGAGTGGTTGTTTCTTTGCATGTCTGTGTATTTCAGTAATGCTGGATCTGTATGAATAATTGCATCCTGTGAATGCTTTCATGGATAGATATGTCTACTTAACTGAAATGAATCCTTGTAGTATATGCAAGCCCTTGGGCTATAAAATGTGTATTTGGCGTGCTTGTGTAACTAATAGGTTTGTAGGGATTAAGTATGTTTGTCTTCTTGGGTAATATGATGGACCCATGTAACACAGTGAGTAGATTTAACATCGAGTGTATCCTTGCGAGAATTCCAAGCCTTGGAATGGTTATATGATACCATGACAAAGGCATTAGGATACCGCAGTGCGTGAAGGAAGTCTATTTATAACCAAATGGCCTTGAACCCTATATCAGTCCTTGTAATGAAAAGAAAAGGCTTGTAGGAAGAAAAATCCCCTCCAAGCTATAAAGGGAAATGCCTTAGAGGTTTCTGAAGCAAGGATAGAGCCAAGAAGGCCTAGTAGACTTTGGAAATAATTTATAAGAACTTGTGAAACAATGAAGTCCTCTCTTCGACTGGTGTCCTGAGATCAACCCTTTTTGAGCTAGAATATATCGTAGCCGTCGATCTAATAGAACAAGATCATGGCCCTTCGTTGGAGTAGGCTATAATGGTTGGAAAAGATGTACTCTGAGTCACCAAGGATTGTTGATCTATCAGATGGTGGCTATAGTGGAAATCTGGATTGTTAGATCAGTTGTAGTGGTTACTATTGGGGTCCGACGACATAGAAGACCTAGATTCATCGCAACCGTCAAAGTCGGCGTGGCGAATTGACCTCGGCTGTAGATCAAAAGAGGTTCCTGCTCAAGTGAGATAAAAAGGGAAGTGACGTCAGCGCGACGTGTCGTGCCAGCGTGGCAGTCAGCGTGTCCCAAAGTGTGACACGCGTCAGCTTGAAATTCATAGGAAGGGCCGAACGAGAGTCCCTGTCAGTATTAAACCCTAGAACCAAGTGTCTTAATTTTTGCCGTCAGATCCACAAGTCGAATGATATGAACCGTTAGAATCGATGAAGGGAATGCCTTCAGAATAGGCCTTTCAGAGTCATTGAGATGGGTGAACTCCGAAGGAGGGACTTTGAGGATGAATGAGGATTGTCGGATCTAGGATGGACAGATCTCGATCGTCAATTTGAGTATTGTCGTCAGAATTTTTGTGTGCGGTGGTTCTAAAGGACTCCGACGGAGGAACTTCAAGAGGAGATATGGGTTGTTGATTTACCGTGATCAGAGGAACTCTAGAAGGAGATATAGATCGTTGATCTCCTACCAAAGGACTCCATCGAGTAATGCGGATTGTACTAGGTGTCAAGCAAGGGTGGTAGCACATGTCTACCAGAGATCGTGCCACGTGTCAAGGCGACTCGAGGTTTTGAGATAGAGCTCCATGTTGAGTTATGTATGCCGCGTGTCACACCAGGTGGCAGGGGCACGTGTTAGGACATGTGACAGTGAGTGTGTCCTAAGGGATGACACATGTCAAAAGTTGATTGGTCGTTGGGACGAGAGTAGGCCCAACTGAGCAAAAAGGCCTTTGGGATGTAACTTAAATGTCAGCCGTGGATCAGAGAATAGGTGAGACGCTATCTCAACTGTCAATCTCTGTGGGTCCCACATGGACTATAGATCTTTGACGTGTCGTCATTGTCTGAGGTAGAAGGTTGGTGAATCGGGAGGTCCAAATGTCGACGACACCGATATTGGCGACACGATGAGAACCGTCGATCTACTATTGGGCGAGAAGACATCCGACGTTGATTTCCATGAGACTCGTGCAAGGAAGATTGGGGACGATGACGTCATTAATGATGTGGTATGCCAACAAGGCAGCTAGGGTGTCCCTAGGACGATTGTTGAATTTTCTCTATGCTTAGCTCAAGGGCATGTAGTTTATTTCATTTAGCATCTACTTGAACCATAAACAATGCAGCTATACCATACAAGTGCTGCAATAACCAAGATCACAAGAAGAATAACCATGCACAAGAACACAAGAAGTATTATGGGAAAACCCTTCTCAAACAACGGGAAAAGCCCAACAATCCTTTGCTATATTCTCAAGAGAAGATCCCCCAACACCATAGACCTAGCACACAAGAGGGTGCTTACCAAAACCTAGAACCTAGCGCCCAAGAGAGGTGCGCAATTCCGCTGTACATGCACTTGCTGAAATTCCGAAATGACAAGTGAGAGTGTGTAATCCTCAAGGGGGATTCACCTTTATTTATACAATAACTTGACACAACAAAAGGTGTGTCTATTGGCACAATAGGGCCAACCTCAACAACTAGTGCTCAACCACTAGGGACACATCCACTAGTGCTCAACCACTAGGGACACATCCACCTGGGCTCAGCCACAGGGACGTCCTACTCAACAAATCACTCAATTGAGTCCACATGAGTACCATCTTAAGCCAACTCAACCGAGTCCACAAGAGTACAAGGAAGGAGACCATCTGAAGCTTACTCAACTCAGTCTAGAGGAGTACAAAGCAAGAGACCACACGTCATCACAACTCAGTCCAGAGTATGACGCACCTATCATATGGGCACACCCAACACTTGGGCTTCCTCACATAGATGTTTCAACTCAGTGCAGAGGAGAACGATCTGGAGGATGTCTCATGAAGATGCTATCAACAACACTCCCTCTTAGCTAGGGAGGCATTCTCCACTAGGCCAAGTCTCTCACGAAAGTATTCGAACTTCGTCCTGGCAAACGGTTTGGTGAAGACATCTGCAACCTTCTCATGTGTAGAAAGGTACTGCACGTGTACTGCTTTCCTCTCCACCATATCTCTGATATAATGGTATTTGATATCAATGTGTTTCGATTTATTGTGAAACACAGGATTCTTTGAGAGCTTCACACAACTCTGGTTATCGCAATGGATAACAGTGGAATCCATCTCATGACCAAATAAATATGCAAGGAGCTTGCGAAGCTACACTGCTTCGCAGACTGCCACACATAACGCTATGTACTTTGCTTCTGCGGTACTCAAAGCCACAGAGCTCTGTTTCCTACTGCACCAGGAAGTGATGGAAGATCCCAAGGTAAAACAACAACCGAATGTGCTCTTTCGGTCCAATGCGCTCCCTGCCCAATCTGCATTGCTATATCCCTGCAATCTCATGTCTACACTGGAGGCATATCTTAGGCCATATCCAACTGTGCCTCGTAGATATCTCAATACAAGCTTTGCTGCTATCCAGTGAGTTTGTCTCGACTGACTCATA
This sequence comes from Picea mariana, assembly GCA_032191745.1. NCBI lineage: Eukaryota > Viridiplantae > Streptophyta > Pinopsida > Pinales > Pinaceae > Picea > Picea mariana. The sequence continues at coordinate 163,212 of JASDQU010099848.1, forward strand.
AACTAACCGAGTACATTCACTGCATAGAATATATCAGGTTTGGTGTTAACTAGATACATCAATGATCCAATCAATTGTCGGTAACGATGTGGATCAATCTCGCCTGAATCAATAGAAGCCTCTGTCATTTTTTTCAGATCCATCACCATCGGTGTAGGCATGGATTTGCAGTGTCATATCGAATTTCTTCAATATCTCCACTATGTATTTTCCTTGACTCGAGAAAACTCACCAGTCCTCTGCCATATTTCTAGTCCCAAGTGTTATGAACATAAATATACATTCCTGTGTGAGCGAACTTTGTTTGTCTCACCAAGAGGTAGTGCATCATACCCAAATCCTTCATCTCGAATTCAGAAGTCAATGCACGCTTGCATTCAACAATAAGATTTTCTAAGCCGGTGAGGAATAAATCATCAACATATAGGACTAAAATCAGGCACTTGCGACCAACAATATGATAATATAGGTTTGCATCAACAACACTCTTGCTGAAGCCCAAACTCTTCAGGAATCCATCCATCTTCTCGTACCAAGCACGAGGTGCCTGCTTTAGTCCATACAGAGCTTTCTTCAACATGCATACATGAGATTTTTGCTCATGTATCACGAATCCATCTGGTTGCTTGATGTAAACTTCTTCCTCAATCTCACCATTGAGAAAGGCCGTCTTTACATCCATTTGATGTGGTTTCCAACCCATGGATGCAACTACGACAATTGTCGTACGGATGTAAGTGTATCGGGCTCTAGGAGCAAATGTCTCCTCATAACCTATTCCCTCCACCTGAGAGAATCCTATGACCACAAATCTCACTTTGTATTTCTCGACACTTCCATCAGCTGCATGCTTGATCTTATAGATCCACTTGGAAGTCACCACAGATTTCCCTTTTGGTCTCGGAACAATATCCCACACATCATTCTTCATGATGGACTGATACTCTTTTGTCATGGCATCTTGCCAAACCTGCTGACCTGCTGCTTCTCCATGACTAGAAGGCTTAGTATCAATGATGTGGCTCATGGCTGAAACATAGCTCGTAAATCTACGTGGTCTCTTGCTCTCTCGGAATGTGCCTCGAGGAGCTGTATGTCCCTCTGCCTCCAGCAGAGTCTGTCGAGCCTAGGCAGGCCTTTTATGGCCTACTTTAATGTCTATGGGAACATCAACTGGAACTATTGGATCAACTGGATCAATGACTCTCTCCCTCTGAACTACTGAAGAGGGAGAAGGTACTGTCTTGCTGTCAATCTCCATCTGAGATTCTCTGGATATTCGAAAGGCTATCTCTTCCTCAAAGATGACATCTTTGCTCACCTCAATCTGTCTCTGACTAGGGATGCAGATCCAGTATGCCTTCAAAGATTCACTATACCCCACAAATGTGCCCTTTCTGCTTGAAGGGTCTAGCTTGGTTCTCTTCTCCTTGGGTACATGAAAGTATACTGGACACCCAAATATCCTGAAGTGTCCAACCTTAGGCTTTACTCCGGTGAAAGCTTCTTCAGGAGTCATGTTCTTCAAAATCTGATGAGGACTCTTGCTCTGAACATACATTGCTGTCATGGATGCTTTTGCCCACAGAATCATAGGTAGATTCTGATCATGTATCATCACTTTGGTTGCCTCAATGATGGTTCTGTTCTTCCTCTCTGCAACCCCATTTTGATGAGTGTTATAAGGAACAATGTACTCCCTCTCGATCCCTGCCTCAATACAGAAATCACTGAAATCCCTGGAGGTGTACTCTCCTCCATTATCTGATCTCAACACCTTAATCCTCTTCCCGATTAGGTTCTCAACCCGATCTTTAAATTCTTGAAATCTTGCAAGGACTCCATCCTTGGTCTTCAAGAAATAAATCCGCGTCTTCCGAGAGTGATCATCATTGAAGAGCACATAGTAGAAATATCCGTTCAAGGAAGCAGTAGTCATGGGTCCACACATCTGAATGTATCAAGTCCAAGATCCCCTTGGATCTACTGTCGTTGCTCAAGAAGGACCCCTTGACATTCTTGCCAAGAGCACAACCTCTGCAAATGCCATCATGCTGAACATGTATCTCTGGAAGGCCTGTTACCATTTTCTCCAGAGCGAGAAGGGCTCTATAATGTATATGAGCAAGTCTCCTATGCCATAGCTCGGTCAAGCTAATAGTATCATGTAACAGGGCTTGGACTGGTCAAACAGTCAACCTATATACGCTGTTTTCTCGAACACCAATCACTCGGGCAGAATTCATATGTGAGTTCTTGTGCCATGCAAGAACTTTTCCTTCAAAGAAGGTAACCTTGTAGCCTTTATCCTCTAAAGGCAGAAACAGAGACAAGGTTTCTTTTCATCCTAGGTACATATAATACCTCACTTAACTGAAGGGGTATGTCAGAATCTAGTTGGAATGTGGAAGTTCCAAATCCTTTCACATTATATCTGGCATTGTCTCCAAGTACAACATGTAGACTAGACTCTTTCTCAACAAGGTCTGTCAGATGATCTCTATATCGAGTCATGTGTCTAGAAGCACCACTACCAATTAGCCAAATATCACTATCAGTAGGAACCGTACCTGAGAGTGCTGATATGAAGAAGAAGGCTTCATCTTTTATGTCTTCATTTCTCTGAGTTGGTTCTAGATCAACATCAACAGTGGAGGCAAGTTGTCTTCCTTTCTTTATGGTAGGACAATCTCTCGCAATGTGTCCATACTTGTCACATCTGAAACACTGAATCTTTGAGTTGTCTTTTCTGTGTTCATGACCTGAAGCTGATGAAGTCTTCTTGTCTCTAAATGCTTTGTTGAAACTTCTTCTATTTATTCTTTTGCCTTTCTTTATATGGAAAGAAAGAGTATGATTGTCATCATGAGGGGAGTCTTGCACTCCTCTGACTATAAGTCTGGTTTCTTCCTGGGTGCAGTCTGTCCATAGACGATCAAATCCAGGTAGATCTGCTCTACCACTGATAATTTTAAGAAATGGTTCCTAATGTCTTGGAAGAGCATTGAGAGTAGTCAAGACAAGTTCTTTGTCTGAGATGGTTTCTCCAATGGCACCCAACTGATCTCTTATCTTTGAAATCTTCATGAAGAAGGTAGCAACGATGTCAACTTTCGTCATCTTGATATGTTGAAGCTGATTCTTCAATGTAAGAGCTCTGAGGGTGTTGGTACTCAAACATATTCTTCAATGCATCATACATCTCATAAGTTGTCTTCAGGTTGGCAGTATGAGGTAGGAGATGATCTTTTACTGAATAGATGATTATTTTCCTTGCTTTGACGTTATCTTCCTTCCACTCTTCCTTCTCTTCATCCATCGCTGTTTCTGGTAGTCTTTTGTATCACACTCAATAGGTCATCCTCTTCCAAGGTAATCTGTAGTCTTGATTTCCAGGAACTAAAGTTGCTTGATCCATCTAGCCTATCTTCCACCAAAGTTCTGTTCCTCATGTTTTGTAGATTCTTCCATAAACCCTTAACAACTAGGCTAGGAAACCTAACGGTTAGGCTAGGCTAGCAACCCTAGGTTTTGTTGGACTTATGACTGCCAATAATAAGCCTTGAAAGTCAGAACAACACTAGTAAGCTTGAAAAATCCTTCAATGGGATGCATAAACCCTAAAAACCGAAATTCTGCAGAAAATTGCGGAACCCTAGAAACCCTAGGGCCAAAAATCAGAATTTCTTGGAATTGCACTCTGAGAGTCTCTGGAGGTACACTGAAGGAGGCCGTACACTCCTATGCCAAAATTAGCCCTAGCGTTTCAATGGAAGGTGCTAAAACAGGCAAAAAAGGGGAGGGTCGTACTTTTTCAGAAACCCTAGAGGGCTGACTTTTCAGCAACTAGGAGGTGACGGCTTGCTAGAAAACTTGTGCAATGGTTCTTCAAGAACTCTTCTCTGATACCATGCTGAATTTTCTCTATGCTTAGCTCAAGGGCATGGAGTTTATTTCATTTAGCATGTACTTGAACCATAAACAATGCAACTATACCATACAAGTGCTGCAATAACCAAGATCACAAGAAGAATAACCATGCACAAGAACACAAGAAGTATCCTGGGAAAACCCTTCTCAAACAAGTGGAAAAACCCAACAATCCTTTTCTATATTCTCAAGAGAAGATCCCCCAACACCATAGACCTAGCACACAAGAGGGTGCTTACCAAAACCTAGAACCTAGTGCCCAAGAGAGTTGCGCACTTCAGCCATACATGCACTTGCTGAAATTCCAAAATGACAACTGAGCGTGTGTAATCTTCAATGGGGATTCACCTTTATTTATACAAGAACTTGACACAACAAAAGGTGTGTCTAGTGGCACAATGGGGCCGACCTAAATAACTCAATAATATAATTAATCATTACACAAATATTAATTATCTTTCACATATGATGGGGCCGACTTGTACCCTTTACATCACAAATTAGGGTTACAAGTAAATCTTACTCTCAGACAATATAGCAAGGATCTCACACGTCCACTAGTGCTCAGCCACTAGGGACATGTCCACCTGTGCTCAGCCACAGGGACGTCCTACTCAACATATCACTCTTGAGTCCACATGAGTACCATCTCAAGCCGACTCAACTAAGTCCACATGAGTACAAGGCATGAGACCATCTCAAGCTGACTCAACTCAGTCTAGAGGAGTACAAGGCAAGAGACCACGCGTCATCACAACTTAGTCCAGAGTTTGATGCACACCCATCACATGGGCACACCCAACACTTGGGCTTCCTCACACATATGTCTCAACTTAGTCTAGAGGAGAACGATCTGTAGGATGTCTCATGAAGTTGCAATCAACAACAACGACAAGTGTCGATTGTTGGTTGGTTGACAAGGGTCCGAAGAGGACAGACGATGATAAGCGTTGATCTCTTTGGAGGTTTGACGAGGAGATCTGGATCGTTGAATCCATATGCATCGTCATCGGAAATGTGGGAGGTTTGTTATGGTCACATTCGACCAAGAAACACTGCTAATGACGGAGTAATCAACGACGACGATGGGAGTTGGGGATAATGACAACCGTTGATTGACAGAGGGATGAGGTGAAATCTCCACCGTAGATCTTGTGGGTTACATCCGCACACCATGTAAATCTTGGGAGCGGGATGTTAACCTCCACGTCAAATGATATCATCGACGTGCTCTGAACCACAAAGATTAAGAGCTGAGAGCCGTAGGATTTGGGGGAGGTGCTCTTTGGCGTATCGTTGTCGGACTTTCATTCGTGGAAGTGAACCAAGGAATAAGAAATCTCGACGATGACGAAAGTGGGCCAAGGGATCGGGCACGTGGAACGAACGTATAGGTGGCAACTACCATGTTGGCTGGTATGAGTGATAAGCACCCCACGTGGATGCCACGAGGAAATAAGCTGGATGTTGACCTGTGAAGGCCCAAAAACTTTGAGAGGATATAACTTTTAATCTTGAGCTCAGTTTTGAGAAAATGTATAGTTGTCGGAAAGTTCTTGACGAGCAGAACACATTGGTAATCATACAAAGGAGTTTCTGAATGATCAGAAGAGGCGAAATTTTAATACCCCATCCCGCTAAAGGGTACTTAGGGGATTGGGTGTGTACGTACTTCCCTTGTTTAGATACTCATTGAATTCCCTTGGTCATTGACTATTGAAGCAAGAGTTGTACAAGATGATTAGAGAAGATATTTATAGACAATAATCCATGTCACTCAGGTATATCCACCCCATAGGGTCAAACCCAAGATGGCCTTCAATGTAGAGCTCTTCATGGTGCTGAGAGATGGTCTCATTGTTAGACTTGCTACACAATTTACAATTGGATGCATGCACTCAAGATCTCTTTGGCTAGCTCTAGGTTGTCTCAAATCGGTTTTAGGTGGATGCTAATCACCATATACCATGAGGAGACAAGATTTGCCTACTTTTCCATTTACAGGAGACTGAGATGGAGGAGCATTTCATCTGTAGGTGCCCCATATATTACAAGATTCGAGGTCAATATCATTGCCTCATCAGGGAGTCCCATAACACTTTCTCCCTATGTTCTTTAGATATCCTGAGCAACAATGCTTGGCCTTATACATGAGTGAGGCCCTTGAACTTATTCCTTTATATCGTTGTTGCCATCAGACAAAACTAGGTTGATCACCTCATTCTTCATGATGTTTACAAATAGAGACACCAAGAAATAGGCAGAAAGAAGCTACACTTTAGCATTTAGGTCTATGAGATTAGAGGGAGTCATTTGACCTCTACTCGTGAGACCATTGTGATGGTATTGTGTTCAAAATCGGGATAGGTTTTCCAGCTTCAACAAAGATTACTCTCCTTCCTCCTTTAGATCTCAGTAGAGGGTAGTGTCTTCTAGACGTTGGGATGTGCCACACACCCACTCTTCCAAATCTTCCAAGTCTAGCTTATCTGAATAGTCTTCCGTTAGGAGTTTCTTTTCTCCAGCAATGGATGGTAGGAGAGGCCCACTTACTATGAGCATTATCTCATTGAATAACAACTTCTCTTCATCCTTATCCTCATCATAAATAGGTGGTGTCATTGAGGGCCTTGAACACTCTTGCTTTGCACCTTCAGTGGAGACATTCTCCCAGTCTCTTTAGCTATAGATAGGGAATTGTCCTTCCTTTCTTACTTCTTCTTTGTGATTACCAACTTTGTATCTCACTACTGGATGATAGACTCTAGGTTTTAGGCCTTGGATTTCATAGATTAAATTTGTTCTTATAGGAGTTGCACTTGCACTCCCAGTTGCATATTGATTTTGATGTAGCTAGCAGTTCCTTTGGCCTACTATGGCTCACTTGTTGGACATTAATAAAATTATCTTATCATATCTTATTGCTCTTGAAGAGTCTTTCGTGTTACCTTGACTCAGGGGCTTCATGTGTTTCTCTTATAGTGGTGGGGCTAGTGTGGTCGGTTATGTCCTGGCCAACTAGGAGTTACTCTCTCACAATTAACACTTTCTAGTATTTCCCCTTCCCCTTGTGGACTACACCCTTCTATCCTTCTCCATCTTTGCCTCCCCTATCCCCTACCCCTATGTCGACCCCCCAAAAACATCCCATGCATTACTATTTTCTTTAATAGGGAGTATGCCCATCCCCATGTCACTCACCTTTAGCCATCGATTCCTCCTCTCCCCCACTTCTTATCCCTCATGAAAACCTCAACCAAACATGAGCTTCTTTTCCATGACTATTTAGGAGCCCACTCTTGACTCTTACCCCCATTTCATTCAACAGTGCACTTGCTCCCATACTCTTGGCTTTTTCTCCATGAACCACTAGGTCAACGAGAGTGAAAACTCCATCATAAGCATCTCTATTTCTCTTTTACACACAACCCCACCTTTCCCCATGTTTGGAAATCTTATGATCTCCTCCTTTGTCCTAAAAAGTGGGATTTTCTTTATTTTAGAAAATGTGAGCTTTGCAAGGCCTTCCACCATTCTCTTGAAGCTTTATCGGGCACCTTTTGCCTAGACATAACTCTTTCCCCCTAGATTTAGATTCTCAGTCCTTATTCTCTTATACGGTGAACCTTTATCATGTCCCTGTGCAAGCCCCTTTCATTGTTTCTCATATGACAACTTCAGGAGAGTAGCTATGATGTCCCCCCTCTTGTCATTGTTTCTCCTATGACAACTTCAGGAAAGTAGCTAATGAGGAGGGCTTAGCCGAGTTACTCAAGCATGGTATTCACTCTTGTGACTCTCACATGCTAATTTGTTTAATCATGTCATTTGATTTGGTTTCTCCTATGCATGGTCCCGACATATCATCCACCTTATTTTCAAATCAGGGATGGTTTAGATCCAAATAATTATAGGACCATCATGATTGGACACACCTTCTCCAGGCTCTATGTTATAGCGCTTCACTTTTGGCTATCACACAAGCTTGAGTGGAGGCACCTGAAGGTGAGAGGACATGCAGGCTTTGCCCAGTTTACCAGACTTTTGATCATATTTTCATTGTCAAGGCAATTATTGAGGAGGCTAGTCATCGCTCTTCGAAAGTCTTTTGTTGTTTTGTGGACTTTCAAAACACGCTTGACGCTATCCACAAGGATGTCTAGGTGCCCCCTGTCCAAACTGCTGCCTTTTAGGTGATGAAAACAAAAGCCACTAAACTTCTATCTAACTCACTATGTTCACTGGATTTGTTTTTCTTCTTTGATCTTTTTATGATTCAATATGGTAGTGAACTGGATTTCTTGTTGGGATGTTTCTTGTAAGTTCTATTGAGAAATTTGCCATGATTATTTGCTAGTGGATTTGTTAGTTGTGCTGAACTGATTTATTTTTTGAGGGGCACTTGAAGTGAATGGATTTTTCCTTTTTTTCTCTCCATCTCTGTTTTCTGGTTGTTGGGAGTTATTGTGTGGGGGCACTTCATGCAATTTCTCTCTATTCCACTAGGGACATGTATCCATTTCTTGTATTGGTATATGTTTCATGTGGAATCTATGGTTCATAATGGTAAGGGAAGGGTCGGATGGGGTGACAAGGGGATGAGTTTCAGGGACAACTTTAGATATCCCAAAGTTCAAGGGACGACAGGGTACAAGACATAGGGGTCACCCTGCAGAATATAGAAAGATACAGAAAACATCTAAAGGCAAGTAAGTTTGCTAATCATAAATTTAAACAGTCAGCAATGAATCATAGAAAAAGAAAATGGAAAGGTTTTAAATAGCTGAAAGTCACTCGAATGTGTTGATGGGTTTTCTTTCAGCAGTCAAATACTGACTTGACTCAGTCTTAATGGAAAGTGGCTAAGGTTGATTCATCAAACTTTTAGATATTTAACATTAGAGTGAATATCTATTGGCATCCACCTGCAACATATGAACAACATTCATGACAATGAAACATTCTTATATCCATTATAAATCCCTTTGCAAGGTACTTAATGTGGCAATTTCTTTAGGAGGATCTGGCTTTAAAGCATTATACTCTTATCGAAGTGGTAGAGGGAATATTATTAGGTAGGCTATGATCTCTATTTTTCAAAATTAACCCTTAAATGAAAGGAAATAAGTCAATTGTCTGGTAGGTGATGCTTGGGCATCCTTTGTGGGGGTTGAAGGATATGTCCCCTTAGACAAGGGACATACCTGACTTTCCTTTTTGATAGGAGATGGTTTGGGGACGTCACCTAGCCACTCTCATCATGGTTTGTTTCAAGGATGGCAAAGGATGTCCTCATCATGCCCCTCCCTCCGTCGAGATGTAGTGGATGCAAGGGATGTGCCCGTAACCCACAGGGAGGCATTATTGTGGAACATAATATGGAATTGTTCAATATGGTCATTTATTATTGATATTTGATATATCTTTATTACTTTGTGTTCGTGAATACCGATGTTTTAACTTCTTACATATTTAATTCCTTATTGAACTCTATTAATTTTTAATATTTAATTTTTTTTGCCACTCTCATCCCCTCATTCCTTGGAAATTGGGGGATGCCTTCCAGCCACTCATGAAGCCCATCTGTCTTCCCCAAGTTTGAGTCAAACCAAGTGAGTTCTGTTACTTAGTTCGATGTATTTACTATTTAGTTATGGAGAGGAACAGCCATAGGAACAAAAATATTGATGATGAAGTGTATATATGATTTGACTTCAATTTTTTCAATTATCATCTATGTTTTGCAATGTTCAGGAATAGGGGGATAAGAGGATTCAGGGTTGGCTAGAGTGACCCCCCAAATTTCCGGGGATGCCAGGGGTTGGATCATAGTTGACCCTTCCTCTCCAAATAAAAGGAAAAGGATATAGAAAATATCAAGAAAATAGTAATATCATTGTTAGATTAACACAAACAAATACAATGCAATGCCAAGACTCAAATTACATAGTTTAAAGTTCAAATAAGTGAGTCGTTTCTTTTCTCATTACTACAATACAATGAAACACCCATACATCAAATCGACTAGCTTCTTTTATTGTTACATGATATGGAAATAAAAATAAAAATTACACGAGCAGGATACTCCCATCTGGTTTTCTCCACTGATCCAAGCTGAAAACTTTGCTACTCCAAGCTAAAAATATTTGCTGCTCTGCACAAATTCCTCACTGCTCTGGAAGGGGTGGAGACCTTTATAAGTATAGTGGGGCCCATCCATAAAAAAGGTAAACCACCTTTATTATTATTATTATTAACTTTTTAAATATATTATTTTGGCCATTGGGATTTACTAGAGACGCTTATGCATCTCTTGTGGGATCTGTGGACATCTTGACTTACCCTTTCACAAGGGACATCATTGGGATGGCAACCTAGTGTAGGGGATGTCCTTTTGCTGGCCCTTGCTGATTGAGGATGGCAGGGGATGCCCTTGAGGTCTCCTTCTGTCTCAAACTGCAGGGGATGCATGCGACATGTCCTGGCAGTATGTCTGCCTGTTTCCTCTTGTTACATTATACAAATCTCAATGGTTTTCCCCAACCTTAGTAGCCCGACTTTAACTGCTAGATTTTTGGTTGATTACAATCTGGCCTAAGACATGGAAGTTGAAGGCAGTTCTTGTTCTCTGTATGGCTTGACACTTTAATAGATCTGTGCTTTCTAACTATGTACACCTAGTCCAAAGTGCAAACCCTTCACTCTTTGTTTCTGCCTTCCTTCTTTAGTGGGAACAAGGTCTCTATTTTTGGTAAATCTGCTAACTACACAATCTTGATTTATGCTAATTTAGAAAACTACTTGTTTACTCTTCCGAATATTATCTGAAGGAAAAGGCATATTTGACACAGATTCCAGTATGTCAAAAAATATTTGGTAACAATTCACATCTGAAAATGGTGGATGCATGTGATGATTTTTATATTTATATGTATTTGAGTGGAATCGATGTTGAATCGGGAGTTATGTTCTCTTTGTTTAACATTTGTGCCATGATCCAATTTTTGTTGACATGGACCTTTTGTAAAACCCCATGACCTGGTCAACGTCTGATTTTGTTATGACCTAATTTATCAACTAATTTTTCTTTGAGGCTACGATATGAAGCTGGAGTTAACCTTCGAAGCTTTATTTAGAGCTCTGAAGTTTTCATCACATCTGGCCTATGCAAAATTGGTCTTGCTGTACTTTTTATTGTGTTTGCTCTTCCTGACAGTATGTTTATGAACTTACCAGGCAGTATTTGTTATAACACTTCTTTGGAAGTGGCTAGAGAAATGTTGATGCATACCATAGTGTATTTCTTGAGCTCTCTATGCTACTGAAAGAAATTGAGAAATAGCTGAGAAGTGAAATATTTTATTTCAATTACAGTGCACCTAATAAAATTCATTGCTCATGGCATGGCATGTTTAGGGATAACAACTTGAATTGCCAAACAGGAATCTGATATCACAGTTATTTTGGTTATGTTCTGTATAATTAAAGATTCATATCTGAAGTTATGTTGGGGATTTCCAGGTGTAGCTTTTTTTTGCATCCATATGAAGGAACAACTGTGCAAGTGCTTACCCAGGGAAAACTCAGTGCACCCAGAATATTGCGGATACAGAAAGTGAGTTCTCATTGTTTTCATTCTTCTCTAAATGTTGTTTGAAGTAAACAAAAATATTTGGATTTTGTGTTTAATCCAGAATGCTCAGTCATTTATATGATAACAAGTTATTTTTTTTCCTTGTCCTGTGTCTGGTCTCTGCCTTGCAACCTATATCAACCAGCTCATTTTTGACTTTCTTTAGACAAAAAAACTAGTCTTTGCAGTATTGTTACCTTTTTCACACTAGGCTTAACTAAGATTACTTGTTACTCTTCTCACACTAGCATTGTTAAATTATTGAGCTTGATTTAATATGCGGATTATTTCTTTAATTTCTTCAACACTTAAATTAAAACTTGATTTTTCAACCAGCCATAGATAGACACTTGAAATGATGAACAGTAGTAGAATAAGTACTCAAATAGAATCTCACACATGAACAAGAATTTACCCTGGAGAAACCCAAGAAGGGAGAAAACTCCAGCAAACAATCTTCCTTTATTTGCAAATAATATGTAAGATCATATACAATAAACCACCATGAAAAATACCTGACTGTATGACCAGAAAACAACGAAATGCTTCGCTGCCCCTTACTGCTGTTATAAACCAGCACTACTAGCAAAAATTCTTTGCTGCCCTTTTTCACAGTAAATTATAATTTGCTGCCTTTGCAACTGTGTATATCAGCTGCAATAAATTAATTCCAGCGCTGCCCTTTCTCACTGTGAGAATATTAGACAGCAGACTCATACACTGCCCACTCTCGTTCACCTGAAAACCGTCTCCTTCCCTCCACTCTTGCGCTGCATAACAAGTGAGTGATGAAGAGGGTTCAAACTCTGTATATAATAGGCGCAGGAGGGAGAGAAGAGTGAACTCGATTTAGGAACAGAATGCATGTGTTTACAACTCGCCTTTTGACTGGACTTCACAACTCAACTCAAGTTGTAACTTGACTTTGCATGGCATGACAACTCGTCCTTGAGACTTGATGTTGCATGGCATGACAACTCGCCCTTGCAACTGGACTTGAGACTCAAAATGCCAATATGACATGCAACTCGACTTGCCAACTTGACATGCAACTTGACTTTTACAACTTGAGTTTGGCAACTCAAACTAGACATGCAACTCGACTTAGACAACTCGAATTTCTTTTCATGGTGGATAATGTTACACGTGCCAACGCACTAGATCAATACATTTACATTATTTTCATAAGGAAGATAGTTTGTTTCTAGCTCATAGGAATTGTACATTCAACCTAACTTTTGCTAGATGCCTTGACTTTTGCTCATGGCTCACAAGGCTTGAATAGGCTCACAAAGGTTGTATGTTCCCCCTGACTTTTGCACTAGTCTGTCTATGCTCATAGAGGTTATATGTTCCCCCCGACTTTCGCACTAGACTGTCTATGCTCACAGAGGTTGTATGTTCCCCCTAACTTTTGCATTAGACTTACATTTTGACTTTTGTCCTAGACTTACAAGGCTTCTTCCTTTGCCTTGCATAGACTCACATGATCATATAGCATCTCATTTGTCCTGACTTATTGGTTGATTCTCCAAATCTCCCTGGATAGCCTCAGGGTGGCCCACATGGCATCTCATTGGAGAATGACTGTCGATGCTGCCAAATTTAACACTCCCTCTCAGCGATGGAGTCATTCTCAGCCACACCAAGCTTGCCTCTCAGCTGCACAAACTGTCTCAATGGCAATGGCTTGGTCAGGATATCAACTACCTGCTCGCTCGTGGCTAGTTACTGTAGCTTTACAATTTTTCTCTGGACCATGTCTAAGATGTAATGGTATTTCATGTCAATATGCTTTGACGTGTCGTGAAATACTGGGTTCTCTGTCATTTTTATGCAACTTTGATTATCACAGTGAACCACCATCATCTCTAGCTTATCACAAAACAACCCAAAAACCAATTTTCTGAGCCATACTGTTGCCCTGCTAGCATCACTTGCTGCAATGTACTTAGCCTCTGTTGTACTCTGTGCAATGGATCCCTATTTCATGCTTGACCATGAGATCATAGCAGATCCTAAACTGAAGCAGTATTCAGAAGTACTCTTTCGGTTCACTCGGCTTCCTTCCTAGTCAACATTTGCATACCCATGCAGAAACAAACCACCACTGGATGTATATCTTAGACGATAGGTAATGGTCTTGTTATCACACAGTTTGTAGCTAGGAAAAAGGCTATAAGATTGAAGGCCAAACTAGCGTAACAGGAACCTATCCCACCCAATGTCACCACGATGGGGAGGTTCTTTCTCTTTAGGGAGGTTAGGCCCAGGGGAGACGTCCCTGGTGACCTGTGGTTTTGAGGAGGCAGAAGGATAATGAGATAAGGACAAACTTTCCCCCTCACAAGTCACCACCCAAACAGAAAGTCCCGGCTAAACAACGAATAATAAAGTAAATCCCCAATGAAGAACACTTGCCTGGAACAAGACAACAACAAACAGATATATGCAAGCTATATTTCAATGGGTTAATACTTCATAAGACTATCTGATAAATATATATAAGCTATTAGCAATAAATGTTGACGAAGTCAATGCTTATCAATAGCAAATGAAAAGATATAACACTTCACCAATAAATATTGGAACGATGTGGCATTCAATGTAACCAATCAACACTCATTTAATAAATGCGTTAAACCACCATTCAATTGCTCATAAAGTAAAACGTTGCTACATTAAAGATGAAATATCCAATGATGACGTTAGCAACTTAGGGTTAGTAGGTTAGGGTTTGAAATTCAAAGAATTTAGAGAGTTGTTTGATCAGCTTCACTTCAACGTTAGAGGACTTTCAGATCAGTGCCTGAGACGAACAAAGTTCGCTCACACAAGATTAATCCCAAAATATCTGGAATATAGTAACCAAATCCATATGGACAAATATATATGTAATAAGAATGAATAATAAGATATAGAAGATGATTACAATTGAGAATGAGGGCCTGCTTATATACCCACGTAGGGGTGCCCTTTACCAAT